>BQKN01062056.1:58065-94288 GCA_022839385.1 Asparagus kiusianus
CCCCCCCCCCCCCACCAAAAAAAAAAGGAAAAAAGAAAAAGAAAAAAAACCCACCCTTTCTTTTTTACCCTAATTCTGCTTTACCTTTCCTCTTCTTTTTCCTTGTTGCAGGGAGTGTACTTATTTTTTGGTTATCGACCATTTTAGTAGCGGCAGTCAGGATATTCTGGATAAACTTCATTCTCACCCACAAAGCCTTTTCCTCTTCTTGAAGACCTCTTTTGATGTCTACTTGTCTGGAACTCTAAAATTTCCTGTTCATGATACAGCTCATGCTTCAGATACCCTAACTGGAAGAATGCGAGATATGCCTAATGAACTTAAAGCTTATGTTGAAAGACTTTCAACCTTCCCTAAGCTTTTGCTTCATAACATGATCCAAGTAACTGATGAAATTGCAGAACTCTATCTAGAGGTTAGCATTCTTATCTGGTCTGGGATGTATATGATAATGTCTTACTTGTTTAAATAAATATATATGAGATAAAGATGTAGATGTCTATTGTGGAAGTTTTCTGTGATAAATAAGTAAATAATTTGAATGTAAATCCTAGCTATACATTTCTTTTTCTTTCACGAGTTTAGTTAGTTACATTACTTGGTTACGTTAGTTGCTACCTCATTCTTTACTTGAGTCATCTAGTTGTATACTGCAGTAATGTGATGGATCTTAGTAATGGACCATTTTGTATTATATCTAAGTTCGATCTGAGACACAGATCCCTGTAGAAAACTGAGTTGGGGATGAAAATTATAAACCTTGCTAATTAGTGAGCTCAATGACAGCTTATGTGATATCATTGATGAGTTGAAATTTGGAATTTTGATATTGTGCTACAAGACATACAATTTTAATTAAGAGGAAAGCTTCAGATATTTGTTTATAGCATTTTTAAAGTTTTGTATCCCATTTTGGAGTAGTATAGTGTCTAGTTATCAACTGAAGGATTCATGTTGTAGGAAGTTTGTTTGTTGCAATTCAGAGTTTTAGGAGACAAGAAAGAACAATGACTACTATAAGTGCAGAAGTACTTATTATAAGTTTCGCGTGAGTGAAGTATTTTAACATAGAGGTGGTGCATGAATAAAGCTCATGAAGTAGGTTCCTATAGTGAAAGAAATTTTCCTTCCTAATGCCCTAGGATAGTTGTAGAATTATCAGGAATTTCAAGTTCATTCTTTGATTTTTACCTTTTCTCCTATATCTGGGGACCTATAGGATAATTGCATCATTTATGATTTGTCCTCTTACGTTATAAGAGGCTTTTCTGTATACTTTAACTGTTAGCAAAAGGTATGTAAATTATGGTTCTGCAAAGGGCAGATAAATTCTGGTTTCATAAAGGAACAGTCTGACAGATGTGTTACTGCTGAGAATACATCATGATTCCTTAACCTTTATATTGTCATTTGTAGTTCATGTTTAATGCTGAATGCTTTCAGGACACATCTACTATCGTCCCAAATTGGCTAGTTTGAGAAAAGGTTAATTTAAAATTTGTCAAGGTTCACTCTGTTGCATTAAGTTTGGGACAAGTTTCTCAAGAATCTCTACAAGCATATCCAGTTGACTTGAAATACCAGTGCATGAATGAAATCTATTATTACTTGCAGAGCTTCACTATAAGGATCTTCTATAATGTTGTATGCAGCTTTGATGTTGTATGAATAAGATGCTGCTGTCTTTGCTTGTCATAACTTATCAAATTCATGGTCTGCATATATGTTTGCAGCTTTTATGCAAGTACGAACAAAACTCGGTCCTTAAGTTCTTAGAGAATTTTGAAAATTATAGATTGGAGCACTGTTTACGTCTTTGCCAAGAATATGGGGTTACAGACGCAGCTGCATTTTTGCTGGAAAGGGCTGGTGATGTCGGAAGTGCTTTAGGACTTGTGATGACTGGTCTTCATGATAAAATTGATATGCTCATTACTGCTGTTGAAGAAAAATATTCTGAAACAAACGCAGGCATCTCTGGCAAGACAGACCAGTTTACTAGCACTTTGAAAATGACAGAGGTTGGTGACTCTATCCTTCTCTGTCTTCAAGGAAGAATCTATTTTCTTACCTGATATAGTAAGGAATTCTGAGTTAGAATTTAATGTTTTGCAGGTTATCTGTGTACATGATGTGCTGAGTGTATCTATTGGCTTATGCCAGAGGAATAGTCAGCGATTAAACAAGGAAGAGTCTGAGTCTCTATGGTTTCGTTTGCTTGACTCGTAAGTTATACACACTCTTTAGTATGATTTAGTGCATACCCTATAAAAAACCAACCTCATATGAACATTCTTTTGGTATTGATACATGAATGACACTGTAATGACACAAAATACTACGTTCATGTGCAGTGGCGGTGGATCCAGATTTTTTTTTTTTGGGCTGGGGGGGTTTGGGGGTACAAGAAGTGGTGTCTATTTACCTAAAAATAAAAAGATAACATTGTAAAACTATAGTATGTAATGAGGATGCACTTAGTACATTTTATTGTTGGAAATTTAAATGAGTTTTTAATTTACCATTTAATTTGTTACTAATTTCTGTAGTAAATTTAAATTTCTTGGGCTTTGGGTGCACTTTTTAAAATTTATGGGGGGCGGATGTAGAATTTTACTTGAGTTTTCATGCAAATATATACATGTCTAGGGGTGCAACTGCAACCCTAGACTATTAATAGATCCACCTCTGAGCATCTAGTTTCTGCTGATTGCTACGTAAATCTTTGACAAATTTTATGATATTGTTTGTATGCCCTTTTTTTTTTCCTAATTTTACTAATAGATGATTCAATTGCCTCAGTATAATAAGCCTTAAGATAACTACAGGTTACCAGTTCCAACAACAACAATAGGTCTAGTTTTACTAATATATCATCCAGTAGCTTCAGAATCATACAAAACTTTATACAAAGTTAACCACTTTCATATCCTTCTTGCTTTCAACCAAGTTCTCTTAGGCCTGCCTCTCATTCTCCTCACTTCATTAAGTATAGGATTCAAACACGTGATTTTGATTGGTTTTGATCCGATTGATTGTGTAACTTGTTAGTTAGGCAAGATTTTTCTCTTCAGCTATACTTTGGAATTAGCTATTGCACCTGTTCTAGCTTTTGGCTTTTTATCCAAGATCAATAGTTCATTTTTTCATTCATTGTTGTCTTTCTATGGTGTGAGCAACAATGTAGAGTTTTTCTATCTCTAACGACATATACTTTTCAGAATATGACTTGAAAATTATAGAAATGTGTCAAGAACAATTAATAAATGTCAGGTACGTGTCTATAAAATGCGTAGAACATTTACCTATAGCATTCATTACACGTATATTTATGGGTTCAATGCCTTTTTTGATGTGATCATATGTACGCGCCCACTCATAGCCAGTAATGATGGAAAGTTTCAGAGGTTGGTTTCTTCTTAAAATGAATTGACTTTGCATTGTCGAGTTCAGAACACCACACACCTGATTCTTTAATTACCCTTTTACTGCACCAGAAATCTGAAGTTGTTAGGAGGGTTGAGTGTCATAATTTTATATTTTGACAAGCTAAATTGATATTCTTAAAAACTTCTTGAACTGTGTGTTAATACTTCAAATTTATGATTAAGCTTGATTGTTATAATTTATATTCTAATAAGCTAAATTGATTTTCTTAAAATCTTCTTGAACTGTGTGTTAAGTACTTATTTTGTGGATAACGCTGTCAAAATTTGTGACTGTGATATATGGAAGCTTACTTTTTTGCTAGTGAATAGTATAGTATACTTCATAGTCTCCCGAAAATGGACTTGCTTGCTATATGTCAAATTCATCCTTTCCTCTTCTTAGAACATATAAGTCAATTTCTTGAAGGAAAATAATGCTTATCCTCAATTTGTTGTTTCTTGAATACTTTTGTTTTTTCACTTTGTTTTTAGAGTTTGTAACTTATTTGCCGACAGGTTTTCTGAGCCACTTAGGAGGTTTTTCTGTGGCATGGACTTTCCTGTTGAGATGTTATCTACAACTTCAGGTGTACAATTGGGTGAATTAGATTCCTTACCTAGATGGAGGATTTCAGAGAACAGAAGATGCATAAATATCTTGCGACGTTTATTTTCAAGCTTTGTTGGAGAAATCATTGAGGGAATGGTCGGATACGTACCTCTTCCATCAATCATGTCAAAGCTCTTATCTGATAATGGGAATCAGGAGTTTGGTGATTTCAAATTAACTATCTTGAAAATGCTTGGAACTTACGGCTACGAAAAAAGAATATTGGTATTCTTTTTTACAGTATTTGTATGATTTTTTATGTCTTTCTTTTAGGCTCCATTAGTTTGAATATTAGGATGTTTTAAATGCCAAGTTATATGCTTCCATGACACTTTCTGTGCAACTAGTTTCTTCACTTTCTACTTTGCTGCTGTCTGGGAAATACATGAGCATATGTTGTGGTCACTCCTATGTCATGCTATTGTTTGTGCACCTCTAGTTTCTCAGGTAGTTTCGTGAAAATAACTTCTAAACCTATTTTGCTTATCTTGTATTCTGCATCACTGTTTCCTATCCCTGTCAGTTCCTTCAAGGTTCCTGATTCATGCCAATGGCATTCTTTCCAATTGGTTATGCCTTTTCCATCATAGTTTCTTATGAGTATACTACGTATCTATTCTCTTGTTCTAATCATTTTTTGTTCCTTTTTTACAGGACACAGCTAAATCTTTAATTGAGGACGACACGTTTTACACCATGGGCTTGCTGAAGAAGGGAGCAACTCATGCATTTGTCCCCCAGGAGTCCCGTTGCTGCATTTGTGGTGGTTCCCTTTCTAAGGGTTCTGCTACTGGAATTCGAGTGTTCACCTGTGGTCATTCAACGCATCTCCACTGTGAATCTGAGGAGAACGAAGCATCCAGCAGTAATTATTCTTCAGTTGGATGCCCCATTTGCCTCCCTAAAAAGAATTCACGCGCCAGAAACAAATCTGTTCATATCGAGGATGGATTGGTTACAACTTCTACTTCAAGCTTCCACCGAGTTAGAGGGATGCCTAATGGTCAACATGCTCATGAGGCTGAGTTGGACAAGCCTTACGTGCTTCAACAAATGTCTCGGGTGCCATTTCTATTTCTATTTTTATTTGTTTGGGTTATTTGCTCTTCAGTACCCCAAAGTTACTCCTTTTAATTTTGATACCATTAAGTTCTATTTTGACAAATTGATACCTCAAAGTGCAAAAAAGCTGACGTCAATATTGTTCAAGAATATCAACATATAAGAGCAGATGAGAAACAAATTTCTTACCAAATTTCAGTTTTTTGAGTTTGGGCAAAATGAGGAACAAAGTTAGGGTTTTGTGGTTTCAAATTGTCAAATTAACATCAATTTGAAAAACTTTTGGCTATCAAAGTTAAAAGATTGTAAAACTTTTGGGTATTAAATTGCAAATACCCCATGTTTTTTTGTAGACTTAATTACTAATGCTCAAACTGGACCTTCTTGTTTCAGTTCGAAATATTGAGAAATCTCCAGAATCCCCAGAGATCTCTTCATGTAGATGCACTACCTCAACTGAGGCTTTCACCTCCAGCTATTTATCACGAAAAAATCCAGAAAGGAGTCGGTTTATCAGGAGGAGAAACAAGCAATGGTGCAGTGAAAGACGACAAATCAAATAAACGCTGGCAACTTAAAGATGTAAAAGCAAAGGGGTCTTTGAGTCGATTTCCCTTGAAATCTAGCATTTTCGGTTAGTATTTGTGTTATTATTTACTCCCAGCTTTTTTGGTTGCTTGCTTTCTATCCAATTGTTCTCTCTCCCCTTATGTTCGAATGATGTTCTTTTTACAGGTCCTGAAAAGAATAGAATTCGGTAGTTAAGTTGGGTTTTCTGGCAGAGAATTTAGTTCCCACTCTGATTATATCCGGCAGTAGAAATTTCTGTAAATTTAGGTAATTGTCCAAGTGGATCTCATGTAACTTATAGAGGAATTGTGCATTACAGTAAAGGTATCATGTTTGGATGATGGCCTTAGCCTTTGTACAGAAAATGCATATTTGATTTATGTATAGAGAACCCGGCAACAGCGTACCAAACATAAATCAAGTGAAATAACTAAGCTATAGCAACGTAGAGCGCAATTATCGATGACAGTTTATGATCTATATGGTTTGCGGGTCACATAGAGTTGTAAATTTTTGATGCAGGAGTGTTATTTACCGAGGCATTTCAATTAGCAATCGTGTTATATCGTGTTTATGGTTCCTCTGCGTAAAGGATTCGATTTAATTAACAATTTGAGTATTTGGCACGAAACATTTCGTCATTTGGATTTTTATCATTGAAGGTAAACTTCAAATCATCACAATCGTTATTTCTTACTTATTACATTACTCCCTGGCCAACAACTAAGCGTTTGGGTAATTGAGAGCCTAGTGAAATTTTGCTCGAGAAAGACTGGCGTATCTACGACTAAGCGTTTGGCCAATAACTTCTCATAACAGGACGGTATTGAGTCGTATGATGACAATCTCGATCGGAGAGTTCTACTATGCTTCTAGCAGCTCCCTTCGCTCTCAACCAAACAAGCGAAAAAAAAAGTAGCAAATGAGGACTTGATTTTAAATAACTTTTAAAGATTGCGGGACCTAATAATAAGTTTAGTGCTTTGAAGGGACTAATTTTAAGGGACCTAATGGCAATTTCAATAATTTGAGAAGAGGCAAAAATCGGAAGAAAATCCATTCTATTTCTACGCGGGCCATAGCCCACTCTTTTCCTCCGAAAGTTTAGCCCTACAGGCCAGGCTTTTACTGGCAGACGACAGCGGAGTCAACCCAACCTTATTCTCACCGTCAGTGCCCGCACCCGCCCCTCCCCTGCACGAGAACAACGAGGCCCCTCCCCTCCGAACTCCTCCCAGATCCACTCTCCAAAAACCCCCAAATGAACCCCTAATCAATAAAAGAACCCTAAGAAGAAGAAGAAGAAGAAGAAGAAGGGGAAAAAAACCCTAATTTTCCCCCAACCGGCCATGGATCTCTCCTCCTCCCTCCTCCGGAGCCTGAAGCTGAAAACGAAGCAGCAGGAGCTCCTCCTCCGCGCCTCCATCCTCGCCCTCGTCTACATCCTCGCCTTCGCCGTCCGCCTCTTCTCCGTCCTCCGCTACGAGTCCATGATCCACGAGTTCGACCCCTACTTCAACTACCGGACCACCCTCTTCCTCACCGAGAAGGGCTTCTACGAGTTCTGGAACTGGTTCGACTCCGAGTCCTGGTACCCCCTCGGACGCATCATCGGCGGCACCCTCTACCCCGGCCTCATGGTCACCGCCGCCGCGATCTACTCCGCCCTCCGGTTCCTGCGCCTCTTCGTCCACATCCGGGAGGTCTGCGTGCTGACCGCCCCCTTCTTCGCCTCCAACACCACCGTCGTCGCCTACTTCTTCGGGAAGGAGATCTGGGACACCGGCGCAGGGCTCGTCGCCGCCGCGCTGATCGCCGTCTGCCCGGGCTACATCTCCAGGTCCGTGGCGGGGTCCTACGACAACGAGGGGGTGGCGATATTCGCGCTCCTGCTGACCTTCTACCTGTTCGTGAAGGCCGTGGGCAGCGGGTCCATGTGGTGGAGCCTGGCCGCGGCGTTCGGGTACTTCTACATGGTGTCGGCGTGGGGAGGGTACGTGTTCATCATCAACCTGCTGCCGCTCTACGTGCTGGTGCTGCTGGTGACGGGGAGGTACTCGATGAGGCTTTACGTCGCGTACTGCTGCACCTACGTCATCGGGATGCTGCTCGCCATGCAGATCCGGTTTGTTGGGTTTCAGCACGTGCAGTCCGGGGAGCATATGGCGGCCATGGGCGTGTTTTTCTTGATGCAGGTTGTTTGGGGTGGGGGGAATTTTTTTTTTAATTTCATTTTATTTTTATGACGGTGAAGTGATTGGAGTGGGTTTATTGCTTATCGCTATAATGCATTCTGATTGTCCTTGTTTTCCAAAAAGTAGCTACTTTTTGTTTTATTGCTAGGCAGTTAGTAGAAGTGTGTGATTATAGGTAACTAAGCGACGGTGGATTAGAAGCAGACCTAAATGGTGATGTGTATACACGCACGGATGTACGTATAAACGCATGTATGCATGCGTGTATGCATGCATGCGTGCGTGTACGACGAAACCGTGATGCGTGGCGGGAGATAAGCAGCGGAAGATAATGGATAAAGTGTCAAAAGTACAAGTCCATCTGAATAGTAAAGCATTAAACCACAGTGTACTGTTGCAACAAAGGGCTCAAAAGAAAACATGAATAAGAACATAAGAAAATAGGAGCTGTGGTGTCACTTCAGACTACTGTAGATGTGTGGTCCTCCAAATATGCTCTGTCATGAGCTGAGGGGATCTCTATCAAAGCCTGGATATGCGCTTGTGCTGACATCTTTCATGGATTGGTAATCGATGTAAACTGGGATACTATATATTATATTTGGATTGATACGAGAATGAATGTCATATGGGATTGTCACTCCTGCCAGAAATCTTCAATGTTTATTGGTTTGCGGTGTCTTTGGAAGTTTTGATGTTTGGGTGAGTTTGTTTGAGGTGAAATAGCTCCATGAAGATGCTTACCTGATACTGCAATACTATGAAACCATCACCCGAATTACTTTAATGCATACTTTTATTACTTTGTCATGCATTCACTTATATATTGTCCATTATGCATTACTCTATAATAGGATAAAGTTGGATGATTGGAACATTTGAACCAAAATATATTTTTAATGCTTAAAAAAATTCTTACAGATTATATACTTTTTTTTTGCCGGAACTCCACTTCTCTGGTGTTCTGAGACAGTGACATTCTTGTCTGAAAAAACTGCATAGTTCATGCAAGCTAGTAATATGACCAGTGACATCCCTAGATCATGGCTGATCCTTCTTAAACTTGTTGTATTTATCTTATCTTAATAAGGTATGCCTGCTTTGACATCTGGATTCCAATTCCTTCCTGATGTTAGTTTATGTTTTGCAGGTATTTTACTTCCTGGACTGGGTGAAATATATGTTAAGTGACACTAAACTGTTTCAGTCCTTTTTGAGAATAACTTTAACATGTGCAATAAGTGTTGGCATTCTTGCTCTTGGAGTTGGCACAGCAACTGGGTATATATCTCCTTGGACCGGACGATTTTATTCCTTGCTTGATCCAACATATGCCAAGGACCATATCCCCATCATTGCGTCGGTTTCTGAGCATCAACCAACAGCATGGTCATCCTTTATGTTTGACTACCATATTCTCCTTTTCCTTTTCCCAGCAGGCCTCTACTTTTGCTTTAAGCGTTTGTCCGATGCTACAATATTCATAGTCATGTATGGCCTTACAAGCTTGTATTTTGCTGGTGTGATGGTCCGTCTTATTCTTGTAGCTACACCAGCTGTTTGCCTCATTAGTGCAATTGCAGTATCAGCTACTGTGAGGAATTTAACATCTCTAGTGCGGGTGAAGAGCAAAGCTCTCCAGAGTGCTTCCAGCAAAGGTTCAGCTAGCTTGAAAGCATCCGCTAAGGTGAGTGCTTATGTATTTGATTGCTTGATGGTGCTTTGCTATTGATCATACTTCTCATACTTCTTTGTTGAATTATAACATGTGATAATATCTATTGTAGTTTTATGTTTGACTGCTACTATCGTACTTGATTTAAAGTTAATGACTACCCTTTCAGTACTCTCATCAATGTTAGAGTTGACATCTAAAATACTTTTGTGCTATTATCATTCTAGATTATTTTATGCTAAATCATCAGTTTATATTTAATGTGTACTCTGGATTTAAAAAATATATAATTTTAATTTGCTTTATGTAATCTGTTGCTGATGGGGTTCGGGAGAAAACCTACATTTTGGACTGAACTAAGTTCTAGAAGAAGGTGAAAAAGGAAGAAATACTTGAAAATTGTAATGTATTACATGCATCTCCATATACACTGGATAGCTGACTATTAATGCTTTGATGTTCTATATATCAATTTTTGAAGAGAAAAGATAGGATGTTCACAACATTTATCTTTTATACAAATTCTTAAAAATTCTTATAATTTCTTGGAATTAACACTTAACAATATCTAACTGTATTCTATTACAAGTATATTACATTATAGCGCAATATTTTCCCTGTAATCTATTCTGCAATTACAAAAATTCACCTTTGAAGTTCTTTTTGTGAACTATTGTCCTGCTGTGTTGGCAGGCAGCAGCACAGGATCAGTCTCTACCTTCCCAGAGAAACGTTGCTATGGTTCTGCTGGTTGGAGCTCTATATTGGTTTAGTAGATATGTTGTACACTGCACCTGGGTCACATCTGAGGCATATTCTTCTCCATCTATTGTCTTGGCTGCAAGGGGTGCTCGGGGTGACAGGGTCATTTTTGACGATTACCGTGAAGCATATTATTGGCTTCGTCAAAATACTCCTCAGGATGCTAAAATCATGTCCTGGTGGGATTACGGATACCAGATCACTGCCATGGGAAACAGAACTGTGATTGTAGACAATAATACGTGGAATAATACACATATTGCTACTGTTGGGCGGGCGATGTCATCATATGAAGATGAGGCGTATGAGATTATGCGGTCACTGGATGTGGATTACGTTCTTGTTGTATTTGGAGGTGTCACGGGTTATTCTTCTGATGATATTAACAAGTAAGTGTTAGAATTTTTTGCTATCATGCATTTTTTCTAATGTTAACTCGTTTTATATCTGCAGTGTGAACCTCTCACTAACGAGCAAGTAGATGCAACATAATTGTTTGATTTTTGATTTTACCCATATTGATCTTTTTCGATGACTTCGTTCTAATATGTTAGATTTCTTTGGATGGTACGGATTGGTGGTGGAGTCTTCCCTGTAATAAAGGAACCAGATTATCTTGTTAATGGCGAGTATCGGGTTGATAAAGGCGCGGCGCCCAAAATGCTGAACTGCCTCATGTAAGCTTTTTGATGCAATTTGGTTAAATTTCAATGCTTCCAATAATTTTTTTACCCAAATTCTAGCTATTGTTCCTCTCTTTAGTCTGATAGCGTATATTTATGAAAATTTAAAAGGGACGGTATCTAGACTTACATGATTTAGAATACAAGTACTAGACCGACTTAAATTTTTTATCGTAAATATTGCTATCTTTTCTTCTCTACATACATTGCCTTAACCCTATTTGTTTTCCATTGTTTGTTCACATTCGACCTTTGCTATGATAGGACCAGTTTAATTGTAAACACAAACCAGTTATATACAACAACAACATCAAAGCTTTTGTCCCAAATGTTTGGGATGAGCTACATGTATCCTATTCTTCCATTCCATTCTATTATGGGACATCTCCTCCATTTAAGTCATACATAATCATACCTTTCTTAATTGCTTCTAACCAAGTTCTTTTAGGTCTAGCTCTAGATCTTCTAGCCCCATTAACTATAATACTGTCACTTTTCCTAACTGTTACACTAGAGGTTTCTGTTATACATGACCAAACTATTTTAGTCGATTCTCTCTCAGTTTATCCTCAATAGGAGCACCCTCTTATTTACTATGGATGAACTCATTTTTATCCTATTTTTTAGTGTATATTTACAAGAACATCGCAAGATTTTCATTTTTGCTATACTCGTTTATTTGCACGTTTTTAATTGCCCAACATTCTGACCCATATTTTCTTTTAACCGTCCTATAGAATTTTTCCTTTAGTTCCATTAGTATTCTACTATATAAGACTCCCGAAACACTTCATTTCATCCATACCGATTTGATTTGATCCTCAATCTCATCATCATGCTGAATAATTAATCCTAAATAGCGAAAATAATTACTTTTAGATATTTCTTGACCATCGATATGTACTTAGGCTCTTTTTTTCTTAGTTTTACTAAAAATACACCCCATATATTCTGTTTTTGTTCTATTAATTCTAAAACCTTTAGATTGAAGAACTTGTCGCCACCTTTTTACTTTAAAAATTATGCCTCTTCTAGTTTCGTCAACTAATACTATAGTATTCGCAAAGAACATATATCATGGGATTTCATCATGAATGTGCCTAGTAAATTGGTCAATAACTATTAACCGATGTAAAAAATTAAGGATTTAAGGCTGACCCTTAGTGTAAACCTATGGTAATATGAAAAGGGTTAGTCTCTTCTACATTAATTCTTACTCTAGTTGTTACTTTATCATATATATCTCTAATCATATCAATATATATACTAGATACATATTTCTTTTCTAGAACCCACTACATTACTTTACTAGGCACTCTGTCATAATGTTTTTCTAGATCTATGAAAATCATATGTATATTCTTTTATCTTTTCTTTATATCTTTCCATCAATCATCTCAAAATATGTATAGGTTCCATAATTGACCTTCCGAAAATAAAATCAAATTGATTTTTAAATACACTTGTCTTCTTTTTTAGTCTTTGCTCAAGTACCCTCTCCAAAAGTTTCATAGTATGATTTATGAGTTTTATACCACGATAATTTAAACAACTTTGTATATCTCCTTTGTTGTTATATATTGGTATTAAAGTACTAATCCTCCACTCATCGGACATCCTCTTTGTCTCGTTAATCTTATTAAATAAAATTTTGACCATCCTAAGTCTATATCTCCATGTTATTTCTAAACTTCAATAGGGATACTGTCCAGTCCTACAACGCTTCTACTTTTCATTTTTTTAGAGCATCCTTAAGCTCACTACTAATTTTTCGACAAAATCTATAGTTTTCATCATTCACTATATGGTCGAGTTCTCTATGTTGCTTACTTGTTTGGTTATTATTAAATAATTTATGCAATTAATTCTTCCACCTCTTTTTTATTTCCCATCGGTTATTAGAACTCTTTGATCTTTGCTTTTAATACACCTAATGTTACTTAAATTCCTACTCTTCCTTTCTCTAATCTTAGCAAGCTTATATATATCTTCCTTAGATTCTAACTTTTTATAGAAATTCTCCTAAGCCCTCCTTTTTGCTTCTTTCCTCGTTAGCTTATATTTCTTCGAGTTTTTCTTGTTCCTACACTTTTGCCACTCTTTATATAATATTTTATTCTCTCTAACCGCCTTTTGCACATCTCATTCTGCCACCAATTCTCCTTACCATCTAATCTTATGACCTTTAGATTCTCCTAGTATATATTTAGTCATCATCTTAATACACGAAGACATGCTATTCTACATGATATTAGTCTCATTATTCAAATTCCATGTCTTTCTTGATTATCTTATTTTTAAATGCATACTCCTTTTAAGTTCCACCATTTAGTTATTAGACTCTTGTTCATGTTAATTTTTCTACTCCAGACATGTCTATAATCATCAACCTATATTGTATAGTTAACCTCTCTTCCAGTATAATTTTACAATATTTACATGTTAACCTATCTACCCTTCTAGTAAGAAAAAAGTCTCTTTTTAATCCACATTTAAAGGTTATTAAGTGTTCATACTTTTTTCTAAATTGTGTATTTGGTATTATCAAATCATACAATGTTGCAAACTCTAAAATTGATTCTCCTATATCGTTCTTATCTCCATACCCAAAACCTCCATGCATCCTCTCATATTCATTGCTATCCTTGCCAACATTGCCCGTTAAGATCCCCCTTATAAACAATTTCTCTCCTAATGAAATTCATTGTACCAATTCATCTAAGCTATCCCAAATTTTCTTTTTAGTATTGTCGGGCAACCATATGTGCATAAGCACTAATAATATTAATAATCTCTACTCCTAATACAATTTTTATTAGTATTATTCTATCTTCAATTCTTTTTACATCTACAAGCTATCTTTTATTATGTTATCTACAAGGACTCCCACTCAGTTTCTATTCTTCTCTTTTCCCATGTACCAAAGTTTATATCTAGTCTTTTCAATCTCTCTAGATTTTTCACCTATACATTTAGTTTCTTGTAAACAATTTATACTTATCTTTCTTCTAGGCATGATGTCTACTAATTCCGGTAAGTGTAATTATATTCTAAGTAGCTAACCTAATTCTATTCTCTTGTAAAAGTCTTACTATTTCCCATCTTTTGTCGTTCTATTCTATGTCTAATACTATTTGGCAACCTATTAGAGGATTATAGATTCTTTGAACACCCTTGCTTACTTTTTACACCGGGGTGACATCAATGTAACACATTGCTTTTGGGGAACACCTTAGCAAACCATCCTTGTTTACTTATCATTGCATCGGGGTGGCATTGATGCAACACATCGTGGTGAGGATGCCTTAACGTATATTCAATAAGATTCATTTTCATGTGGATCCAACTATATTTTACGTTGGTTGCTGGCTATCGGCTACCTAATGCACTGATTATTAGTGCGAAAAGAAAAATAAATAATAATGATTTAAGCATTTGGTTTAAAAAGACATCATATATCTAACTACTTAAAATAAAATTTATAGAAAGTTATAGCGAAGTATAGCAACTAGTGAAGTATTTGGGTGTAAAAGTGATTTTGTAAGTGGAGGCATTTAAAAATAAATAGATGTAAGACTTTGGGTTATAAATAATTTTTTTTTCAGGAAATGGATGAACTTGAAAATTGAAGAGAATAAAACTTTGCGTGTGTTTTTTATCTGAAGAGTGATTTGGGAAGAAGGTGTGTTTAGAAGTAAAAATTGTTAAAACTTTGGGATTATAAAAAAATCATTTTTAGAAAAGGGTGGGTATGAAAACAAATGGGCTAAACTTTTCAGTTTAGAGGCAAACAACTCATCAACAATTCGCGATGGCATGACATTTAGCATGAATTTTTTTTAAACATTAATGGTTTAAGCACCTAAGTTTAAAACTACGCCAAACATTACCACTTAGCACGAAAATAGAGAAAATTACTATAAATTGTGTTGAACTCTGGGCTTATAGGCTAAAATGCTTTTTTAAAAGGGTGGGTATAAAAGACAATGAGGATGAAACTTTGAGTTTCTATGCAAAAACCTCATCTACAATTGGCATTGCTATGAAATTAGTGTGAAAACTCCATGAAAAAAATAGCGATTTGAACATTTGGTTTAAAAACGCACCATATAACGTATCCATTTAGAATAAAAAATATACTGTAAAATATAGCAACCCAACCGTACATGAAGCTGCTAAAATACAAATTGGGGTTAAAAATAGTTTGGTGGAGTATTTTTCGTGTTTTTTTTGGGTGGGGGGTGGGGGGGGTGGGGGTGGGGGGGTGGGGGGGGGGTAATATAAAAAGGGTAAAACTTTGGATTCATAAGGAAAAGGGCCTGTTTCATTCGGTAAATGGAGTAAACTTTGTGTTTGTAAGCAAAAAACATCTTTTTAAGAACCATGCAGTCCATACAAGTGTTTACCTGCTACCTTTGCTTTGCAAAAAATTTATTTGGCTGAGACAGGACTCAAACTTGTACCTGCGCATTAGTGGCTGAATGCTCTAACCAAGGGAGGCAACGAATTGTTAGTACATTTTTCAGTAGCAGATGCTAAATTATTGGAAATCTATGGTAGCTGCTACAGTTATAGACTCAATTCTCTTAGTGTATAGATAAATAACTATCCCTATTTAGGATGAGGTTCCTTCCCAAGATAACATGGAATCAGAGCTGTTTCTACAAATAAATGGTACCTATTTTTATCTTGTGAACTTTTGGAGCATGCTTATGAGTTCAGGAGAGAATAACTATACAAAAACCGATGCGTTAAGTGTAAAGATATAATTAAGTCTATATATGTGCATAGGATTTTCATTAGGGGGTTTCCATGTTGAATATTCAGAAGAAAATTTAACACCTATTACCGTCAAATCTCCTAGATTTTTCGCAAGTGCATTAACCTTTTTCCCCCCAATTTCATTACGTGCCACATAAAGGTAAGATACATGCAAAATTTTGAAACCATGCTAAAGGCTTTAGAAATTTATTTGTTATTCGTGGGCGTGTATCTTCACTCGTGATGCAGTTTGCTATATCAATGACTCTTTTGGCGTTTATACTGCAGGCATTAAAATAGGTAGGTTCTTGTTCACATGTTTGCTATGCATAACCTCTTTTCTTGAACTGAACAGGTATAAACTTTCTTACTACCGATTCGGGGAGCTTACAACAGAGTATGGGAAGCCCCCTGGGTATGTGCCCTTGGATTCTACTTTCTTATAGCATACTTACCTCAAATTAATAGGTTGGTGTACCTAAGGTAGATGAACAACGTTTAGTGTCTATCCAATTCTGGATTATCATCTTCACTTTGACTTTTTCGGTCAACATGAAATGAGGTTCTCTATATACCTCACTTACAAGTGCGGAGAACCCAATAAAAGAATTGGATCAAGTTTTTAATGACTAGGTTTCAACCTATGGTCAACCCCATACAGAGTTAGTGTGAGATCTCTGACAAAGGCGCCCTTGCAACAAGGACATCCCTAGTGCATTTTTATCCTTGAGCTGAGTATGCATGTAGTTAGAGCATTTGTTCTAGAATCATGTAAGGTGCTTTAAAGTGAACGCCTACTATGGTATCTGTGTGCATTGTCCACTGATGGTAAAGACATGCCATCTACACTGGAGTCCTTTTGACTGTCCTAGCATTGGTTTTCCTGAAGAATTTACATATTTCCCAGTGAATTATCATGTCTTTTCTGAGCATTGAAATTCTACGCTATGATATGTGTTCTCTCTCAGCTTTAGACATTACTTAAGCTGTTGATTTCCTGCAAGTAGCGTTTATTTTGTCAGTTAACCTGTCTTGCCAGTTAAGAGAACACATAATTAAGTGGCGTAGGATATTCTACTGTTTTTCTTGCATCGTTGGGATCGTACACATAATCATTGCCATTAGGCTGGGTCATTTACCACGGAAGTAAGCTATATGCATCTCCCTCATTTGGATACAAGTTCATACCATGGATAAATACTGTCTAATACAATATGGTCTCAAACCTTTGCATACTTTCAATATTTTTGGTCTCTCAGCCTTTAGGCATCACTTAAGCAGCCTATTTTTCTAGGACTTAGTGTTTTTTCCTTGCCGTTTTTTGGGTGCATGCAAATAATTTTTGCAACATTGAGCTACAGAAATCATATCATGATCATTCTAAATATGCAACTAGCGATAATTATGTTTAATGATTAACAGCTATGATCGAGCAAGAGGAGTGGAAATCGGTAACAAGGATGTGAAGCTTGAGCACTTAGAAGAGGCCTTAACAACTTCAAACTGGATAGTTCGGATTTACAAAGTGAAACCTCCCAGCAACAGGTGGTGATAACTTAATGTCTCTATTTATCTTAGTCTTTTTTTTCGAGGCTTTTAAGTTAGCTATGATACCCGTGCTTGTCAAGATTAAAAGGTTAAAACCCCACGAAAATGGGCGTATATTTGGGGAAACAGTTTTGCTGAGAGTGTGCTTTTCTAGATTAAAATCTTGCTTTTAGATGGAGATTTTAATTTAAGTGGGTATGAGAATTTTATTGTTCGAGAATTTTATTGTCGGAGATGTTTGATCTTTCGAGCAATACCTGAGTACATCAGTGGTTAGTAATGTGATATGCTTGTGGTTTTCTGCATGAGGGCTGATCGCCAGTATTCTGTAGCCTTCTGCAGATTTTTCTTGCGAAGAGCTCAGCAGTTCTCTTGAGAAGATCAAATTATTGCTTTTTTCTCCCCTAATTTTGTTCAGTTTTTCCTTATAATTTGCAATTCTTAAAAACATGGCATATTTCTAATCCCCTTCTATCAACTATGTCAAGTTGTACTTCTAACCTTAGCCTCTTTTCTTTAAGATTACTTGATCTACATAAACACCCATCATTTTGATGATTCTTAATTTTGTTTTTTCGTACATTTGAAAACAGCAGGTTATGTGACAAAAGGTTTATTGAAATGAGAAATTAAATGAACAAATTCAAAATATGAAGACTTGTTTATAATTCAGGTGTTTGAGCGCCGTATTTATCAATGCAGAACAAAGTCCTGATTTACAAATAATTAGCATTGGTGAGAATTTTATTGTTCCTTCTTGTGTTTAGATTGTTGAGAATTCTTTCCTTGGGGTCCAGGCCAATTTCATTGGAAGGAGAGATTGGTTTGTAGCCTTGTATCTGTGGAAGTGATGCTTTTAAAGCGAGACTCAATAAGTCAAACTCGGAAATAAATCCGTTCTATCCAAAATAGTTATGTAGAATATTAAAGGAAATCATGTGATTGTTCAAATAATACTTGAAACTGGAATAGTGTTGTTGAAACATTCCTTGCAAAAAAATTCTGGAAATTTTTATGTTTGTTTTGGTGAAAAGTATGCTAAAAGCACAAAACTATAATGGTATAGATATTACAACAAGAAAATATAATAACTTTTATATCAGAATTGCAAAAAAAAAAGAATTTTTTCTTTTAAACTAGAACAAAATCATAGAGTTGTAGAAGATCTGTATTGAAGAAGATATAGGGAACAAAGGAAATCTCTTACTAGAATTGACATGCTAGGTAATATTTTATGATCATTACCCAAAAGTAAAGAAAAGGAAAGGGGGAAAAAAGACAACAAGAGACTGAACAAGAAATAAGTAAGAAGACCAAAAGTTGAAAATGAGGGCAATAAATAAATAAGTAATAGCAAGAAGTTAGCTAATTACCACCCACGAGTGGGACTTCTGGCTAGCGCCACGAAGAGTGAGGGAGGAGATTTTTCTAGTTGGTTAGGAGTTCAAATCTAACACAACCCGTTGTATGATCTGGCGGACTCCAAATGAGTTAATGTTGAAGAAAAATGCTGAGTATACATGGATAAAAACTAAGAACTGGAAATAAAACTTTTGATAATTAACTCAAATTTTAGGTAAATAACACTTAAATACATTACAGTTTTCACCCTTTTTGCACTTATATAGGTTCGTTTGTTTTTCATAGCTTTTATACACCTTAAACTTGTTTAAAATTGATACTTTAATGCTACTCTCCTAGTTAGAAGAAGGCTCTTTGGCGGATTATGTCGATCTGGACAGAGTCTCGCTCAGTAAAGAGAGTTGTAGATTCGTAGAACCCTTACCGGGGTGGGGGGGGGGGGGGGGTGAGCTCTCTTAGCAGCTTTTGTTTTTTTGGAAAGAAAAGATGTCGTCCCTTACTCCATTACTGACTTTAGGAATGGAGGCGGGATGCTAAGAAGCGAAAGACACTACTTCCTTAAGCAAGTTCTCTACAAGCCTACCGCCCGCCCGAAAGGCTATGACCGAAAAGGAAAAAAGGTTAGTCAGCTCTCATAGTGGGGGAATCAGAGTCAAGTTAGGTGCAAAAGATGGGGTTGAGACTCGTTCAGTGAGTGAGGCTCAAGGTAATGAGAATGAGGCTCGGGTAGCACCAATGATTCAATAGTCATATAAAAAGTTGCTTCTTCCGGAGTTGCAAATGAAGGAAGGATTGCCTACTCCCTGGATACCGGGAAGCAGGTAGGTTCTTCAAATCCAGCATTGGTGGGATCATCCGCAGCATCGGTGGAAGCAAAAGAATCCATGAGGGGGCTACCTGTATTATGCATGAAGGCTAACTGAATACAACAGAGAAAGTCGTGATTGGCAACCTCGCAACACATTCTCTCGTTAGGCATGACATCTTTCTTGTTGAGCCAGACCCCTACCCTATCTTCGTGACTGAGACTTAAAAAGCAAGCAAAAGGGTGTGAGACCATGGGCGTCTCTGTCAATCGTAACTGATTCAATCGATCGGTCGAACGAACTTCATTTGACATAGCGGCGCAGTTAACAAAAACAAAGGTACGATGAGAGAATTCCAGTTGACGTCAAAACTTTCACGTTTGCATAATAAGAGTGCTGACATACTAATTTTAAATAGATTAGGCATACAAATGCTAGAAAAAAAAAGAGACACTGTAAGGTAATGAGGTGCTATTTAGCCCATATTTTATGCACAAACAATGGAAAAAAGAACAATTTTTTAAAACAGTTCTTTTAAATTTTTATTTTTCAAAATCGATCCTGTTTTTTTTATTTACCAAAACCGACTCGTTTTTTTGATTAGCAGCCTAATCACATTCCTAAATAGTCGGAGTTGCCAACCCCGACTATTTAGGACTTAAATTTGTATGGTTTAAGGCTTCTAATTAGGGTTTAACACCCTCATAAATAGTCGGGGTTGGCAACCCCGACTATTTAGGAATGTGATTAGGCTGCTAATCAAAAAAACGGGTCGGTTTTGGTAAATAAAAAAAAACAGGATCGATTTTGAAAAATAAAAATTTAAGAGAGGCTGTTTTGAAAAATTGTTCATGGCAAAAATAATATTATTGTCCAAGCCCAATCGACGATTTATTTTCTGAAGCAAAAAACTAGCCGTCCAAAAAACCACATCAAGCATCACTGATCCCCATCCAATGGCTAGGGTTCCATTTCCCCTAACGATATTAAACAACTCCCGTATTTTTTCTCTCACCTCTCTCTCTTTCTCTCTGCTCCAAAATTCCTTCGCTTTTTTGCTTCTTTCTCATCTCACTTCTCAAAATCCCAATTTTTTTTCTCTCTCCCATCAAATGTCGAGGCACCCCCCGCCGGAGCTCGGCGTCACCCCCGCAATCGCCGACCTTTAGCCCATCTACGACCAGGATTCGCCGCCGCCGGAGTTCGACTGGCCGCCGTTCCGAGCTTTCTAGGGCGCTTTTCCTCCGGTTTGCTTGCCGTTCTTGAGTTCTCGTCAGGCTTAGGGTTTCTGAAAGGTATACTACGATGGCGCCGAGTCGGAGGAGAGTGGGGAACAAGGGGAAGGCGAAGGATAAGTTGAAATTGGGGGATCTTGTTCTCGCCAAGGTCAAGGGCTTTCCAGCGTGGCCTGCAAAGGTGCGTGATTTGATTTTTCCGTTCTTTGTTTCCTGCAGAATTGATCTCGTTTTAGGGTTTTTGTTCAGACTTTTGTAGTTACAATGCGGGCTTTGAATTTTTTTTCGATCAGGTAATTGAATCTTTCGGTTGAAAGTCTATGGAGAATCTTCCTTTTTCGAGGTGTTACATGTTGTATTGGATCTTTAGAATCAAGCTTATGAGGAGTAATATGGTCAAAGTTAATGCATGAAGGGCTAGAGGTAGTTATAGATGAAGATCGATGGGTAATTGGAAGGAGATATTAGTCAATAGTTTGCTGAGTAGATAACCCTTAACTGAGCTGAAAAGGAAACAAGGATTTCTGCAGCCAGCCACAAAAGTTTGGGTAAAAGCTTTTTGTGAATGTTAGATACCCTTATTTGTAGAGAACTCGTGAGGAATACTCCCTTATTATGGAGTTGCTCTTCCATAGTCTACGTTCAAAAGATAGTGGGAAGGAATAGAGATAGGTTAAAGCAAACATGGATTGAGGCAATTATAAAGGATCTAAAGTCATTAATGTGCTCAGGCGGTTTGCACTTAATTGAAAGGGGAAAAGAGTTAACTTAGCTAATCCTAAATGTTTGGGTAAAAACTTTGTCGTTGTTGGTGGGTACTCTTATTCAGAAAGCAAACTGATATGGAATACACCCTTAATATGGAGTTCTTCCAATGACTAGGTTTAAAAAAGAGCGGGAGGAAATAGATGTAGGTCTAAAAAAATGGATGGACGCAGTTATAAAGGATATAATAGTCATTAGTTTGGTGAGGGGATAACCTTGGCAGAGCTGAGAGGGGGGCAAGGACACGTTTAGCCGACCCCAAAATTTTTGTATAAAAGCTCGGTTGTCGATATTGGGTGTCCTTATTTGGAGGTGACACATGGACTGTTTTTCTCCATTCCGTCTCCATTAAAGGTTGAGTTCATTTAGAAACTGACATATCCTCCACCTCATTCATTCTCTTCTTCTTTGTCTTTTTGATTTTTAGTCTACTTCTAGTTTTGATGGCTGGTCAACCGGAATGCTGGCACTCCTACCGGTCGTCTCAATTGTCACATCAGCTGGCCATTTCAAAATCCTAGCCATCTCTAATCCATATTATTTGTTGAATGAATTTGCCTTCGATTCTTACTGTATGCTCACTATTGGTCCTCTTTTTTGTGTGCAACTGCTGCTTGTCCACATCAACATTCTCATTTAGCAACACTTGTGGTTTTAGACATGTATCTTGATGTCTTGATATTTATTTTTGGTGAAATTGTGGTCATATATTCTCTAGAAGCACTTCTCATATCCAATTGTCATGGTTTGATCCTTTAGACAGCTTCTCAACCCCACAATCTTGATGGATGTTGCATTTTACTTCTAAGTAATGTTCACTTTTAGCCTTTTTGGGTGCTTTAATATAACTATGGCCTATTGGCAGGGACTCAATCATCATGTTTTCTCTTCAGTTTGCTAAGTGATAGCTTGATACTTTTGTCATTTGATTCTTTGTTGTTTGATGTTTAAAGTGAAAGTTGTTCATTAGTTCCTCGCTTGTTGAAGTTTCTGACATGTTGCCTGCAGCAGGAGATATATGATCTGTGTGAGATGGCATAAAGAACCTTACCAAATGCTAATCAAGTGTAGACTTTTTTTTGTAACCAATTACCTTTATAACTTCCTTGTTTTTATGGCATGACTTTGCTGACAGACATATTGATATACTCACATGATACCTCAAAATTTGGAGCAAATTATACCTCTCCTCTCCTATTTTGCTAACAACTCAATATTTTCCTCTTTTGTATCCGAACAACCGTTCTCACCTTCTCTTTCTCTCTCTCTAGACTTTTTAGTAACCAGTTACCTTTATTACTTCCTTGTTTTTATGGCATGACTTTGCTGGCATACATAAATGATATACTCATATGATACCTCAAAATTTGGAGCAAATTACATAGCTCCTCTCCTTATTTTCCTTAAAAACTCAAACTTGCCTCTTTTGTATCCAAACAACAGTTCTCGCCCTCCCCACCCCCCCAAAAAAGCCCCCCAACCCCCCTTTTTTTCTTCTACTTATTATCAGCATATTTTTTAAGCTGCAGATTGTGTAATTACCGCTGATTGGTTATACTCTGATGGGCTGAAAAACTTGATGCTATAGCAGGCATCTTAAGAAAATTTCCATGGAAGGAATTTGGTCATCAAAATTAGTGTACCTTGAAGTGCAACCAAAAGAAAGAATCATGCTTTACATTGTTGATTCATACCTTCTATGCTTAGAACTCTATCTTCCTTATCGAGACCTTCGTGGTCATCCATGTCTTAATGCTTGAGGTTTTTGTTTTATCACCTATATTTTTCTACTTGAGGTCTTCACCATTGTCCCTGTGAATTAATGAGAAAATGGGAGCATAGCTTTGAAAGGTTTGAGTTTCTCAATTGCAAAGGAGCATTCTCTAACTAGGAAGAAGAGTTAAGGGAGGTTGAAAGTTAGTAATTTTCATTTCATTTAAGTGAGGAATACAATGGTAGATCGAACAAGTGCAATGATCTTTAGTAATGATCAAGAATGGGATTGGACTTAGGGTGTGTTTTGTAACTCCACAAAATCTATTTTAGTTGATACAACCTTGGTTCCAAAACCTAAGTATTAGTTTGGCAAAAACTTGAGCGCAAGTTGAACCTGTTTTTTCTAGTTCAAATTCTAGCCCTTAAACTAGTTCTTTTTGGACCAACCCTTGCCTATCACTTCTGGCCTTGTTAAGACAAAACCAGTCCAAGCCGAAATTTATTTTGGAGATGCCAAACACAGTTGAAAAATGACAGCAGAAGGATGGATATTCAGTGTATCCCACATTACGAGGGGATGTATATCAAGATACATAATGACAGGATTATACTAATACCACAAACCATATTGGATATGTATAGTAATTATTTAAGTTTTTAAAACTACTTTTTAAGGATATGATTTGGTAATTTTGCATTAAATGTCATGTTAATTCGATGTTTTACAATTTTAGATATTGATGTTGTACATTTTTCGACTTCAATATTTTGGTAATATGCTGTTGGGTGGATTTTACAATCTTAGTGATATGGGAATTAGGAGGTGCAATTTGGAAACACAATGAAAAAAACATGAAAGTTGCAACTTCAATGGTCATTTTATTTTCTACACATGCATGCATGCACGCAGAATCACATACATTCTTTCGTCATAAGGAGGATCCGATTCAAGGTTATCAAGTTAGTTTATGTCTTCTTTGGTATAATCTGGTTGATAGGTTCTTGGTTATCTTTTAGACTGACTTTTAACCACTGTTATAAATAGCGGTAAATAGCCCCGCAATAGCGACGCTAATAGCGTTAGGGGTCCCTTCCCACGACGTTATTGCCCGCTACGCTATCGCACAATAGCAGTGATATATTGCGAAATATATCTGTTTGCAAAAGCGGCTAATAGTGTGTCATAATGATAAATAGTGAGCGATTGCATTCGAAATTTGCTTTTTGACTGCTATTTAAAAGCGGTTTGAGGCTTATTTTTTTGAAATTAAACTCAACCCTTGATCATTGCATTCCACCGTCTCCTGTGATTTTCAGCATACTTCTGTCACCTCTCATAGCCTTTGGCACCTACCTTAATACTTCCTCTCACCTCCTTCACCGTGAGCTTCTCTTAGGGCAGTCCTGTCACCGCTAAGCTCTTCTCCTCGAAGACGACGACTTTTTGACTCCTCCAGTCATTTTCGGTATTACGTGATGGTTACATGTCTATTTCATGTTTAGGATCTCTTTAAGTCATCCAATATGTACTTTTAGATTTTTTAGAATTTTTTAAATTTTTTTAGTATTTATACATATCTAAATTAGACCGCTATTTGACTTTGCACTTTTTACCGTTATTTTACCGTAATAGTCCGAAATAGCCTTAGCGATGCCTCACCACTATGCGACGCTATCCGCTATCGATAACATTGCTTTTAACATATTCTTCCTGTGGACCAGTTACATGTAAACAATTCAACCTAAACCTTCTTAATGCCGTTCCTTTTTCATTTGGAATCCATTATAAATGCAGAGACACCATTTAATAATATTGATAAGCAGCGACCATATTAGTTCTCTAGTCATTTATTCCAAGGAGGGAGGGAATTGATATTGAATATATTGAAATATACTGGTTTTACTTTATGCTGAGAATATTTTTTAAAGTGTAAACCCAAAGTAAATTATTTTCCAATATTGGCAAAAATGGCAGTCAGAGGCTCCAACTTGTGCTTTTAAATGTAGTCTAGAATTTTCAGATATATGAAATTATGTTCTTTCTATGTTTTGTGTTATTCTTCTTTTAAGATGGATCTATGTTTCTCATTCAATTAGTTGACAAGGTTAGTAATCTCTGAGTTTTTATTTGCTTCTTATACGTGTCATTCACTTTGGGCAGAAGTTCCATGACAAACACGCCCTCCACCACGTGCCAGTACTCAGTAGTTTAGGGTTTGGACAGGATATTGAGTCCTATGATTTATAAGTGCCTCATATATTTTGTTTGTCTGCTGTTATAGCATTCTAGATCAAGTGTTTGACCTACTTAGCTGCTTGATTGTTTGGTTTTTCTTCCCTTGTTTTTGAGTGTTTTTTTCTGCCTTTCTAAAATTGTCATTCCTCAACCTCCTTCTGAAAGTATACTGTTCTTATATCTTATACAAGTATAAATAAAGTAATAAAACACTGAGATTTCTTGTTCAGATAAGCAAGCCGGAAGATTGGGATCGCTCACCTGATCCCCGAAAGTATTTTGTTGAGTTCTTTGGGACTGCAGAAATGTAAGTGCGATTTTCTTATTCATGTATATATTTCTCCCTACCTCGAGTTCTATCATTTGCGTGAATATGTTATTGTTCTAATCATAATCCCTTTATTGTGCTTATCATAAATTTTATGCTTTTGAGTAGGCAAGATGGAGTAGTATTCTTTTCAAACAAATTTCAAACTGAGTCGATAGAAGCCAAAATTAAGATGATAGCTGAAGCCAACAGCAAGAATCAATCTTATTATACGAAATAGGGATACCTATGAAGAACTAATGAAATTAGGTAAGTGTTGCCACAAGATTGAACAAGGGCCTCAATAATCTGCTGACTGATGCGAGTAAAACAGTAGATTTTGTTCATTTTCAGTTGGTCTTGGCAAATTGTTGAGGGGTGGCAAATCTTTGGAAGTGGAGGAGGGAATGACATAAAAACATTAGCATAAGGAATTGTAATTAGTAGTGAGTTGACTTCATGATTAGGAAGATCAAAGAAATGTGAGTTTGATAGTTAGGAATAGCTCTGTAACTTCTGTTAAGGATTAATGTCTTCAATCTAGTTTTTAAGCTATTTTTGAAGAAGAAAACTTTGAGTATATTTTGCATTAAATGTAGAACACTTCGAGTGTACAGTCCTAATTCAATTTAAATTGACTTCCTCTAGTGATTCTGGTTGATTTAAATTAAGGATATAACAGATTGTGTGAAGCTTTGTCTTTTTACATCAGGAAACTGGGTTTAATTGGAAATATCACCCTTATCAATAATCTTTTCTGCAAATCAGAATGACGACCTGGTGAATTTTGAGCCAAATTATGTGTATTTTGTGGAGTGGGCATTTTTAAGTGCAGAGTCAGTCCAAAATGCTTGGGTTTATGTATCTAACTCTCACTAAAAGTGGTCAAGACACGTCACAGGCAAGGCCATGATTGCATTACAACAAGATATGAAAATTATGTTTTTTAATAAGAACAGTGGAATTAACTCTTTTCATTTTTGGCATTCGGGGCAATCGTTATTCAGGTAACAGGAGATGGAGGAATAACTTGCTATATTCACATTCCAGCAATTTTATCCTACTACGACTAATCTGTTGAACCTTGGACTTCCATTTTGTCGTCGTTAGTATTTTTGTTTTTTGAGTGCATTCGGTTTAATAAATGGCTACAATTTGTAGTCTTTGTGTGAATCTAAGGATTGCCATAGTTGATATTGTGATTTCTAAGGTATTTATACAATTTCTTGCATTGCCACTTGTAGGGTGTGTATAATCTATTTACCAATGTGTGTGATTTCTGCATTAGTTTTTCGAATTGTTTTCAAACTTCTGTTGTTTTGCTCTGGATATGTGTGGATTAACCTCCTGAAATATAATGTATATGATAAATTCCTCATTTTTTATCTTAATTTCTTTTTTCTGCCTTTTGCAGTGCTTTTGTTGCACCTGCTGATATTCAAGTGTTTACTAACGAATCAAAGAGTAAGTTGTTGGCACGGTGTCAGGGTAAAACTGTAAAATATTTTGCTCAAGCTGTGGAGGAGATTTGTGAGGAGTTCGATGAAATGCAACAGAAAGATTTTACTGGTTCTGGAGAAGATATCGATTCGTCTACAGCAGCTGAACCAACCGATGACCTTGAGAATAGCAGCCATCGTATGTGTCACAAAATTCATCATTTGGAAGATCAGGAGGTGGTACATATGAAGAAGGATGCTGATAAGACCGAAAGCTCCTCTGATGAGCCACATGGGCTGGAACGTTGTCCACAAAGTTGTGGTGGGAGCGCTGTTTTTCAGCCATGTTCAGATGGCGGGGATCCAGAATATCTTTCAGTTAAGAAAAGGAAAAAATTATCAGACAGCACAAGATTGAGTAAGGAAGGTAAAACATCTGGTACTCCTTTTGCTAAGGAAGGTAGTTCCAGTAACCTGCCTGATAATGAAAACATGGGTGCAACCACATTTTCTGAAACGAAAGTTAAAGAGACTTTTCTGAGCAATGGTTGTCAGAATCAGGATTATCATCATTCTGGATCATGTTCTAGTCCAGTTGATGGTGTTAACACGGAGACTACAAAAAATGAGTTAGTTTGTTCAGAAAAAGTAGTTAATGCACAGAAGGTGATAGGTTTTGATAGTGACACTGCTTTGATGGCTGAACCAAAAGTAAATGCTGTGGTTGATTCAAAAATGAAAAAAAATAACATATTGCACAAACAAAAAAGAAAATTGTCTACGGAAAGTGGTAAATTTGGAGATGGGAATAACTTCGCAGGATCAGATGAAAGCTCTCCAAAATTTGGCAAGGAAACTGACAGTGAAAAAGGATCCCATAACTTTACAAAATCTAAGAAACATACATCTGAAAAAGATGCATTGCAGGGTGTTCAGAAAAGGGTTAGAGCAGATAGCTTAAAGGTACGGGTCAGCGAAGGGTTATCATCTTCTCATCTTCAGGGGGGGAAGTCCTTGCTCAGCAGTAAAAATCAAAAGTCAGCTGACATTGACTATTCACAGTCAGCTAAACGATTTAAATGTGGTGATGAGAGTGTTGGAAAAATGTCGAGAAATAAAGATTCATCACATTCTGCTGGCAAAGTTAAAGGAGGTAAAGTTGTAAAAGGTAAACAATCACTATCCTCGTTGCAAGGCGATGTTCATGTGGCATCTAATTTGGAACACACTAGGAAGCATAAAATGGTGACAGCGAATGTGCATCTTCCATCACAACGAAGTAGTCGAGTATCAGAATCAGCATCTATTTCTGCCCCCAAAAATACTACACACACAACTGGAAAAAGTCCGGGCTTTGTGAATGATGGTGTATCCACGACAGCACATGTACGCTCAAGAAGGAGAGCATTTCTAATTGATGACGATGAAGAAGATGAAGTTAATAGAACCCCGGTTCACCAACAGTCTACGAGTATTGTAACTTCTGCACATTCGAATGGTCAAATTGCTGAAAATTCCAGAGATTCTGCATTAACTATAATAAAAGCTTTGTCTGAAAATGTAAATTCTAAAAGAGAAGAAATTTCTTCAACTGATTTGGCAGCACCACTTAAAAATAGTGATGGTTCTTCATCTCCTAATGCCTTGGAGAAAGAGGTGATAAGCACAGAAAAAGAATTGGGATTGCAAGTATCTCGTAGTACTACAAAGCTAGAATGTCAGAAATCCTCTTCTGGTGAGGGCAGGGTAGCTGTTATCTCACCCAAAACCAAACCAGTGGAACATAAATCCATCAAGCCCCAAGTGAAATCTTCAGGTAACTCATCATCAAAGAAAGTTCAAGGCAGCTGTTCCAGACCATCAAACCTTGTTTCTGCAAGTTTAGACCATACTCATAATCAGGAGATCAGAATAAAGGACGGAACATCTTCTGTTGCAGCAAAAGTGCATTCGAATCCTAAATCTGATTCAGTTATTGGTGGATTCACAGAAAACAGGTCTAACATCAACTTTTCAGCTGAGCCAAATATTGAGAAGGATGCTCTATATGCAGAACGGTATAAAATACTGCACTTAACTTTTTTTTTAATCTTTTTGTCTTTATTTTATATTGGTTCTTTTTTTTGGGGTTTTTTTTGTATATATACATGTTAAATCTCGCATATTTGCAAAAATCAACCCCCCACCCCCCCCCCCCTACCCCCAAAAAAAACAAAAAAACAAAAAAAAAGGTTAGTATTTGCAGAACTATCCTCCAAATCAACTTTGGAAACAATACCCCTCATAAACAATCATTAACTTTGATTGGCTAATTTATATCTGGAATGTAAAATATCAACAAAACAGTCCAACTTTTATTCCCCATATTTGACAAAGTTAATGATTATTGTTTTGGGGTTATTTTCTTTCAAAGTTGATTATTTGGGTGTAGTTCTGCAAATACTGAAATTTGGGAGTAGTTTCCAAATATTGATGATTTAAGGGGTGGATATAAAAAAATTGTTGTTTTTCATGCCTATGCTTGCATGTGTTTTTACATCTTTTTTACACAATTATTTACATTATATAATATATGCGTATAGTCACATATATGGTTTATGCGTTAATGGTCTAATCAAACATCTCAGTGAATTATCTAATTGCAGATTAGATGCTGGAAAAAGAGAAAAAGCAGCAACTACATCTGTTAGTTCCAAGTTTGGAAATTCTGACAAGTCACTGAAACATCTCATTGAAGCTGCTCATGAGAAAAGGAAAAAGTCACAGCCACTGGGTCAACCTCATGAAATTACTGCTCCTGCAGTTGCCACCCCGCCTTTGGTTAATGGAAAGAGTCCAAGTCCTGTTTCTTCTGTCTATCCTACCTCATTGGAAAATTCTCTTCAAAAAGATTCAAAGCTGTTATACCCTATGAAGCCATTTGGTTCTCCGTCTTTACCCGCTCAGCAACTTCCATCAAATCAAATAAATGACGAGGAATTCAATCACAAGATTAGTCCTGGCCACAAACAACTTGGGGGTTCTTTAAGTGGTGGCACTGAAGCTTCTATTGCTCGTGATGCTTTGGAAGGTATGTTGGAGACACTTTCAAGAACAAAGGACAGTATTGGCCGTGCTACCCGTCTCGCCCTTAATTGTGCCAAATATGGGATTGCCAATGAGGTGAGCCAAATTTCACCTCTCACACCTGCATACACACACTCGAAACACGTCTCTGGTGTTTATGATTTGCTGTTTTCTACGGTTCTTGTCGTCGTCATTCATTGTTTGTCAGTGTTTTATATAAATTGTAGCATTCAATTACTTTTTCTTTCAAATATTTGATTATAATTATCTTCTAATTTGTGTTTTTAGTTTTCTAACATCTTTAATTTGTTTTCTTCTCGATTGGCATATTGTTGCAATGTCATTTGTGGCTCTCTTTTGGAACCTTAGAAATTTTGTAGTCTATGTCAAATAGAATTTTGCATAGAATCTTGGTTTATATTTTAATTGTTTCCAATAAAAATTTTAAACACCTTCTCGTGAATGAGTAATTGTCAATTTTGTTTTAAGAAGTGGTTTCATGATGATGTCTTGTATTTTCTTGTTGTTTTGAATTAAGAAATTTGCGCTTTATGTCAAATAGAATTTTGAATAAAATGGTTTAGTTTTCTGGAGCAACTTTTTATGGCTTCTTGCTAATGAATAATTGTCAATTTCAGTGTTATACTTGGTTTCATGATGAAGCCTTGTATTTCTTCCCTTTACCCTCATGATTTCCTTCTCCTTGACTTTTAATGTCTTGAGGAAAGTCCTAATGGCTGTGATGTTGTCATATGCAGGTTGTAGAACTTCTCATTCGCAAGCTGGAGACAGAACCTAGCCTCCATCGTCGAATTGACCTCTTTTTTCTTGTGGACTCAATCACCCAATGCTCACACGGGCAGAAAGGTAGATGAGATTTATCATGAGTATGAACTTCTGATTGAAATGTTCTAACATGCGCCACTGGTCTTTATCTAGCAATATGAATATCCATTGAAGTCCTATTCTGACGGCTTTTGTGCATTTGAAAGAACATGACGTTAATATGCGCACAAGTATTTGCACCGTTGACGTGGGAATTCACTTGTAAATATGAATTTCAGTGTGGTGCAAATCTTTTGTTTGATTATATTTTGATCTTATACTGTTGCAATATTTCTGTGATCGGCGATAACATCTAAACATATTGTTGAACTAACGTATCAATGATATAACTAAGATCAATACCTCTGATTCTTTTCTCCATATTTGTTTGTACTTGGTAACATGTAGGCATTGCTGGGGCTTCCTATATTCCCACAGTAGAAGCAGCATTACCTCGTCTTCTTGGTGCTGCTGCTCCACCTGGGGCTGGTGCCCAGGAGAACCGTCGCCAGTGCCTGAAGGTAATTACAGTCCTCTGTCCTAGAATAGTATACTTTCTTCTTCACTTTCATACATTACTAAACTGGTTATTCAGGTTCTTGGATTATGGCTTGAGAGGAAGATTCTTCCTGAATCGCTTCTTCGTCGTTACATGAATGATATTGTTGTTCCAAGTGAGGACATGACTGCCGCATTTTTGCTAAGGCGTCCGTCACGAGCTGAGCGTTCTGTTGATGATCCCATAAGAGAGATGGAAGACATGCTTGTAGATGAGTATGGAAGGTAACTTGTCCGACATGATCATCTGTATATTTTTCTTCGTATTATTCTTTGATTATCTGACTAGTGATGAACTAATGAATTCTTTGAAATTCTATGCTATTGTGTTCATTCATGAAGCCATGAATTCCCTGATATTGCATCCTCTACCTTATGCTGGCATTTGTGCAATGAATCAATCCACTCACAAAGTTGTGGGTTTGTCATCTGTAATTTTAGTGTAATAGTGATGATAATTGGTTTCTAGTAATGGTTCATCGATATGGTGTAATTGCTTTATGTGAGAAATTACTTGTTTATGCATATTTGATTTCTTTATTTCATAATTGAAAAAGGACTATCTAAGGAAGACTAATGAAATTATGTGGACATGAATGGACATGGTGAATTGGTATGTTGGATAATTTTCTTAGGAAAATTTCCTTCATATCGTGGATAATACGACATTTAGTTTCATGTAGATTGTAGTTATTTCCTTGTAGTGAAGGAGGTACTCCATATTCCTGCGAAGTTTCATGATATTCTCCTACTTAATATTATTATTATGTCTACTTTACATCCAGCTGGGTTTCTTTGTTTTGGGAAACGTCACCCTATTCATAGATTCCTTGTTCAAGAATTTTGCATTAGTTTGTAAAGAGTTATGTCAGTTTTGATGCAAGTTTTAAAAATTGTCAATGCTTATGTGGAGATTTCTATTATTGGAATCAGATTCCACTTTTATTGGAAAGTCTTGAATAATGGTTTTGGTAATGAGTCTTTTCTTCGCCCTTCATAACTGCAGTTTTAAACATATTTTGGCTCAGTAATCTTCTTTTCTACATTCTCTTACTTCTACATGAATAATACATATACTAATGTTATAATATTGAGTTTGTCTGACACCATTTTGTTACATTGTTCTGTTTCCTCAGCAATACAACCTTTCAGCTACCTGGGTTGTTCTCTTCTCATGTATTTGAAGATGAAGATGATATTCCCAATGATCTAGACAATGTTAAGGAACAACTAGATACATTTGCCAGTGACAAAGGTCACCGTGTGTTACAAGATGTCGATGGTGAACTTGAAATGGAAGATGTTTCCACAACTTTAAAAGATGAGAAAGTAATTCAGGGGAGTAGTTCACTCAAATTGGATTCTCCGCATCCAAATCTCAGTCAAGGTTTGGAGTCAAAGTCCATCAGCATAACTGAATATCCTCCATTGCCGTCAGACTGTCCACCCTTACCTTTAGATTCTCCATCGCCACCACCTCCCTTGCCTCAGTCACCACCTCCACCTCTACCACCATCATCACCACCACCACCTCCACCTCCACCCTTACCACCACTCCCTCCTCCAGCACTACCTCCTCTGCCATCTTTTCCAAACCCACCTTTACCTCCTTCTCCCCCACCACCTTCATTATATGTTCCTCATGCACATGACTACTGCAGGATGCAAAGTGTAAGCTCTTCTAGTTGTTTCTATTAATGTACTAGATATCACTTTTTTGATCTGTGCCTTGTGTACAGGACAACCAACTAGACCAGATCAGTGGAAACGCTGCCTTCCAGGCGCATGGTAATGCTGCTGTCAAGAGCGATGTAATTTTCCAGCAGCAGGCCAATTTTATGAGGACTGGAAATGGCAATCCACAACCTATGCCAGCATTTACTTCCATGAGGCCTCTTGAGTATGGAAACAATGATATATATTCAACTCCTCAGGCTTCGAATTCCAGCCATCAATTTCAACAAGGTGGTGGATCTTTCCACCAGAGACCTTACCATCCCCAACCACCTGTGCAGACACCTCCAAATCATCCACTTGCAACTGGAAATCCACCATCAAATCATTTTTCATATGCAAAACCTCTGAGCCAGCAGAATTTACAGCAGTCGTACAATCCATACAGTGTATCATCCCATCCAAATGGTCACAGGCAATATGCTGCTGATGAACCGAGAAGAATTCATTCTTCTGAAGTTGGTCCAGATAGTCAACATAATGCATGGCTAGCTGGAGGAAGAGGTCCATCATGCTCGGATTCATCTTTTGTGCAAGAGGGTATATTGTTTTTTTCTCTCACAAAATAGATGCATAACCTTTCAGACATACTTGAACATGGAAATATTTAGAATAATCATGCAAAGTTGAGCATTATATATTTATCACCACCTCTGTTGTAGTTGGCTTTCTTGAAGCTTGTTTTTCATAACCTGTCATTCCTACAAATTTAACATGAATAAAGGGACAAGATGTATGAGTTTGACAATTTACATAAAGTTGACCAATTTCTGGCGTGGTGGATGTATTTTGCTTGCAGGAATGCTAAGGTCAAGTATGGAAAGGGCATCCTCTCAGTCCATAGCATTTCAGCATCCATTGCGTGCTCCTATGGAATCTAGAGCTCCAGTTCCTGGTACTTCTTGTTTCACAGGAGCATTTTCTTTCCTTATCTTTTTGTTCTGTGCTTTATGAGATCGCGATTCTTTTTTCTTGCCATACTTCTCCAGGACGGGGTTATCCTCAACAGTTACCGTACCAACATGATGTTCCCGCTCATAGTTGTTGGAGACCATCTTAAAGTTATTTGTACATATTTCCTTGGAGCTATGTCAACGACAATAGTGTGTATCCTTTGGTATTGATATCTTTCTCGTTATTTGTTTTCTTGTTGACATAAATGTTAGAATTTTAAATCAGAGTAAACCTTTTCCTTTTGTTATCTCATTTCAGCTTGGTAATATGATGGGGAAGTTGAAGATTCGGATTTTAGATTCACATGGTCTTGTGCTTCTGGATGACCTACAAATGTGCAGTTTTCATAGTGGTGATGAGATCTGGTTTAGTCTTTTGGCAGGACTTTGTACATTGTAATTTTTGTCTTGACAACTGTGTCTACTCTAGAAGACTAATCACTGCTAAATGTAATCTCAAGGTATTTTACGTCATGTGAAATGTCCTCCATGACTTTGTATATTTGAGCTAAATACCTTACTGTTACTACTGGATAATTTATTATCAACATTGATCTTAATAAAGAATTCTTTATATCTCTCATTGCACTATGAATGTTGAAATGTGGATTTTGAGTTAATTTGCCTACAGATGTTTGTGGATGCTATACAACCCGGTTTTCATTTATTATATGTAGTTTAATAGAGAAGGGTTGGGGCAAACAAGGGTTGGGATGGACGAGTCGTCATTTTCCTTCTTTAGCTGTCCATTACTTAACAGACTTTCTTTGTTTTTCTGCTGCCTATTCACAGATAAATGTATTCTAAACTTATGCTGGAAGATTTTAGTTTGGAGCCTTCAGGACGAACTAATAGGATGTGGGTAACTGAGAGCATCTGAGGGTACACGCTGTTGATCATGATCTAACCTTGACCAAGGCCGAGGGAAGTCTTCCATTTATTTATCAGGTGGCTTCTGTTCTGTTACATGTTACTTAGATCCATGTCTTCTAGAATTTAGCTGATGAGTATGATTTGAGTCATTTTATCCGATTAGGTTATCATATATATCATTGTTTTTGTGAACTTGTTTCATATGTCATATCTCATGAGCAGCCTTTTTCCTTCTTGAACTGACCCGTCGGGTGTGCTGTACACCATATCGATTAATGTGGACCATTACTTGTGGCCCTTTGCTGCTAATCGGGGTCAATCTCTTTAGGCTTGTGAATTCTTGTAATGTTATGGATCAGCAATTTACTTTGCCTGATTTCTCAGAATTTCTCCTTTTTTTTATACCACATACATACACTTACAACATCTGCACCAATACACCCATCACATAGAGGGGCAGATACCCTTCGTTATATATTCTTAATGATTTTCAACCATATATACAGTGAGCAGCAAGTTTTTACAGTTCTGCATGATCTTTTCAGAAATTATATGAGCATGCAAGGCTTTTTTGTTTGAATGTTTGTCTAGTGTAGATGATTTGTATGGACTATGGAGCTTAGTGGATGCGTGCGTGTAAGGATGAACTAAAAAGACTTTAGTCTGGTGGTGGAGTTAGTAGCATATTTTATAGATAGAATGTAAAAGTAAAGGAATGTGAAAGCATGAAAAACAGTAGTCTCCCTCGTTTGGCAAAATTCCTGCATAATGGACTTGTATAATCTGTTCCAACACGCGCACACACTCACGCGCGTGCATATATACATACAGACATATACACATGTATGTATGGGTTTGCATAGATATATACAGACATATATACATGTATGTACGGGTAGGTTTACAATACACGGGTGTAACTAATTAACCATCGATATGAATGATCCACATCGTTCATTGTGATCTATATATTCAAAACTTCATGGAGATCAATTCACATGAGTTCAATACTTTTTTAGCTTATACATCTGATGACCATAAAATGAGGGGGGGG
>BQKN01062056.1:94388-120802 GCA_022839385.1 Asparagus kiusianus
ATATATATATATATATATATATATATATATATATATACACGCGTACGTACACACACATATGTTTATATATACACGTCTACACACGTGCAGACACAGACACATGCACACGTGAGCGCGCGCACACGTATATGCATGTATGTACATATGTCTGCATGTATGTACATAAGTCTGTGTGTATGTATTTATGAAAGTTATACTAGATTATGAACTTCATGTACCCTCTACCTTTTCTCTTCTTTTTTCTTATCTTTGTTACAGCTTTTCTATTTTGTTTTCGTTCTTCTTGAAGCATCTCTGCTAGGGCTGTTCTAATTTAAAAGCTGCATGCATCGGTCTCAACAATCCTTCACACAGGTGATGTCATCAATAGTGATAGGGGACGGATACTGATATACTTAGCTACGCGAAATTGAGCTTTGGGGTTTCGTGTGATATGGGAAGCAAATGGGCTATTTTTTTTTTTTTAATAACTGAAACTTGTATTCTGATTTTCAGAGATAATGTTCACTCCAATTCCCATTTCTTGTTAAGTTGCTCGTTCGAGTAAATTATCTTTTCAGTTATTGGCTTGTAAATGCTTAGTGTTATAAATTTCAGTTATAAATTATAATGGTTTTTTTTTTTTTTTGTGTGTGTATATTGAAGAGCTGGATAAGTGTCTATGCTACTTAAATCACTCTTTATTTGTTAAATAAGGATGCTGTGTCTTTATTTGTTAAATAAGGATGCTGTGTCGTTTATCCTAAAATTAACACTATATAAGAAACTCCATACGCGAAATGGGAATCAGGTCATAGCCAATTAACTGCAAGTTCTTTCGTTCCCCTGTCATAAGCATATAAACTACTATTAAAACTTAAAATGAGATAAACATTATTATCTCTTTGTAGTAAGTATTTTCGAATTTATTCGAAAATCTACTCCCGGCATTCAACTTAACTAATTACATCCACTTGGAAGTAGTTCTGTCCTTGAACAACTGAGCTTGTACCCGTTGCCTGGATATGAGCTGAACTCTCCAGGCCTCCTTCACGTGAGAGGTGATTAGCGTCGTATTGAAAAAAAAGTGATTGATTAAGTTCCAACGTATCTATTTGTATTTTTGATTTCTGAGGACTATGAAAGTTGCGACTCGTTTTTGTTTGTTTATTCGGTGTAGTTACTTTGAGTTTGTTAGAATATAAAACAATAACTCTCAACATTCACTATAACTTTTAAGTTTTGATGTAATTGTTAGAGATTTTAAGATGGTATCAAAGCAGTCCAAATTCAAATCTTTTACAAGTTTCGGTCCATAAAAGGATGCTCTATTTAGAATATAAAATAATAACTCCATCACATCTTTAAAGTTTTGATCTAATAGTTAGAATCTTTAAAAGAGCTCTTAGCAAGTCCTATTATTTTAGTTCTTGAAACGCATCATTAGTTAATTATTCTATTCATGCTAAATCATGAGAATTTCTTGCTCTATACGTGATTAAAAATATTTTTTCCCCAAAAAAACTTCCGAATTTTTTTGGCAAAAACAACAAAAGGCATTGGCACTTGAGATCTCTCTCATTGCTCACCGGGAGGCTAATAAAGGGCGGCTAATATTTTTTTGAATCCTAAAAATCCTAAACTATATATAAGGATAAAAGGGTAATTTAGATTAAATCTAACAGTTCGATTTTTGGAGGGTAAAATTAGGGGCAATTGACAATTTAGAGGGCACATTTGACGTTATTAAGATTTGAGGGGCAAATTTAGAAATACATGTATATATCTTTAAAAAACCTTCTGATCTTATTGAGAAATCGATATCTTACTCCATAGATCTGAAAGTTTATAAATGTAATATCACAATAAGGAGATGAACACCTCTAATTTGAGATGCGCCTTACATTTGGTGCATAGTATTGAGCAGTAAACATACCCATTCCATGGCAGTACTCCGCTCAGTAATTTTCCTTAAAAATTTCTTTGTTAACCTTAAGTTTTATGGCTGTGATTAAAGTTGCCTATAACAAATTTGTGTATGATCACATATAACAACATAAAATTAACAAAAATACCAACATAATTTGATTCACTGACTTTACTAACAATAGAAAGCAATAAGATATCTTACTGCAGGAACTTAATTTTGTTCTTGATGCTAACGTATTACATGCTTAATTTGTACAAGGGAATATCTTACTTCAATAGCTCAGCTGACCAAACGGGCTGAGGATCCTCCTTACTATAGCTTTTCAAACATTCGACTGTACATTCTCAACGTTGGATCTTTCTATTTACACTGCTGAATTCAAATGTTTGTGGTTCGAATGAATGATAATTGATTTCTTTACATGAACTTTATACACTATCAAAACACTTTTGAGGAAACTATGGGGACCCTAACTAAACTACCACATTGTCATTCATCCCCTTCAATTTAAAGGGGCATGAAAGTAGTATTTGATTCAGCATGTGACAGAGAAATTCTTATGGTCGATAAATTTTGATTGTTTTGGAAACTTGGCAGCGACAAAATGGGCAACGGGTCACAGCAGAGGAGCATCTGTGACAGAGAACGTGACCACAAGGGACAATAGTAGTATTGACTTCAGCACTCAGACATATTCGGCATGACCATGCTGATTTGGCTGCATCAGCTTCTTTGATGGCTGCATCAGCTTTTTCCTGCACTTTGCAAAACTAAATGAATGAATGAATGAACAATTTATGACTAAATTATAGCTAGGATCTAGACCTAAGACTAATCAAGGGAGTCAATTAATTGTGGAAAAACTTTTTCCAACTCTCTTATTCATGCTTTCTTATTGCTGTAAAGTGAGGTTAACACAAGTGTCAAATACGATACGGGGTCATTAGACCCCCTAACCAAAACAACTGAAATGATCTTAAACTTGTGATATACTTCCCAACTCTTAATGATATGCTGCTATGCAAAGAGAGCGTAATAACTCACTAATGCCCAACTCCAAATACTTTGAAGAAGCCAGACATCTACAAATTTCTGCAGATTCATGTACTTTGTTTTTTCTTCTTCCAAAATCACCACAAGGAACAAGCATTTCCTTTAGATCTTAACACTTTTCTGCATGTTGCATGTTGTAGGTGGAAATTTTGAAGTAAAAGAAACGAAGGAAAAATTTTGATTCGTATTCCTTTGATCTCAATTACAATTTGGATTTCCTGATTACAAAAGAGAGGAGAATGAATTTGAATTCTCCCCTTTGTTTAAAACTGGGTTCTTCACGGTGGCGATGGAGTGCCTCCCTCGAATGCTCGCGTTGAGTTTGCTCTCCTTTGACGATCTAACATTTTGATTCACTGGAACGATGTCTTCTCCTCACGATTTGACATTGTGGAGAACTTGCGTGGCAAGTTTTAGAACTCTGGACGAGTTTAGAAGAACTCTGTAAAGAGTTGATTTGAACCGAAAATCGGTTAATAAGCCAAGGCCAGAAGATCTCTGTTGCCGAAGTTGAAGATGATATTCGTTGGAGGATGATGCCGATCTCCTCAAAAGCTCGCCCAAGGATCTCTCCTGTTGCTGCCACGCCGAAGGGTCAATCCGAGCCAAGAAGTTCCAACCTTGTTGCCAAGTCTCAGATCCAAAAAGCCAGCCAAAAAAAAAAGAGAGACGAACTCAGTTGAGTTTCCCACTATTTATAGGGGATTAAGGGGGTGTAACCGCCCTTAAATCACTCCTAAGTATGGTGTAACAGCCCTCAAATCGTGGGAAACGGTTTTAGAACCATTCAGCTCATGTTGAATGAGTCAAACAACGTCCAAGTTGGCGTTCAGGACCCTAACTCCGCGCTTTAGACTAGAGACGCGGAGTTGGGTACCCGCTGGGCATTGAAAAACGCGAGGGCCGCCCGCGCCTTGGAGTCTGAAGGTTGGAAACGCGAGGGTCGCTCGCGTTTTTCTTGTTGAAGCTTAAAAACGCGGGGGTCGCCTGCGTTTCAGGAATTGAAACGCGGAAATCGCCTGCATTTCAGAAATTGAAACGCAGATATGACTTCCGCGTTTAGAAGGGGCTAGTTGACTTGTAGCCTCTTCTGTAGAGCGTTGTAAAGATCATTGTTGAGTGGTCTTCGCCTTGGCTCCTTGAGAATATGAGAGTCGTCAGATTGTAACTCCCGATGTTGATTGTGAAGACTGTTGATTAGAGCTTTCATCAGTTGTTATGAAGATCGTCAGATTATAACCTTCATCAATCTACGTAAAAGTCTTCAAATTGTAACCTTCTGAAAGTCGTCATATTGTAACTTCAATCATCGGTGTTTTGATGAGGATCAGCTATCTATTATGATATTTAGACAACCTACAGAACCCCCTTTAAAGTTTTCGAAAGTTCACGGTTGACTGGGACGAATTTTCGGAATATTTTGAATCTCAACTCTGATCTTGGAACTGTTAATTTCTTATGGTAAAGGATTTGTTCTCTGTACTCGCTTTGAAGGCAACTTGGTTGAAGGGATTTACCACGTAGGACATGTGTGAAGGTATGCGTCATAATCCTGCTTCTGAAATGCGGGGGTAGACCCTGCATTTTGAACTTGAGACGTGGGTCTCACCCTTGCATGTTGAATTTAGAACACGGGTGTGACCTCGGTGTTTGATTTTTGCATCGCGGGTCTGACCTCAGCGTTTGGTTTTTGCATCGCGGGTCTGACCTTAGCGTTTTGACTTATGACATGGAAGTGGCTTTCGTGCATTTTTGAGTAAGTCTTTGAGATTTGAGTTTAGCTCATCTGTTTCAAGTCTCGGCTCACATCCATTAAGCTGATGGGCCTGAAAACATGCATAGAATTTTTGACAAACCCTCAGCCATCAACGGATTTGATAAGCCTTTACCGACTACCGTTTGAGTCGGGCTAGCATGTGGATTGTCTTAGTCCGTTCTACATGTAACGTTGTGCTAAGAGAATGACCCCTCTTAGACTTGATGCTATGATTTTGAATACATAGACTTTGTCATTTTTACGAAAAAAACTAACCGGCAACGCGTATTAGGCGTAGACTTATCTCTAATTAGGGATCGAGATAAAGTCTCCCATGCGTGTAAGGCATGGACTTCGGCGTTTATTAATAACGACCTGCCACGATGTTGAATACGTGGGCTTTTGTCATTGTTTCTTCCTGTGTTACTTGAAGCACTGAAAGAAAGTTGGAAGTGCCAGAGGTGTAGTATTAATTTGGCATGATTTTTCACTTAGAGTGAAATTCAGAAAATTTCTTCATTATCACTAGGATAATTCTAGAAAATCTTTAATCCGTTGGGGATTTTATAATGAAAACTTGCTATTCTTGTTGAAAAAGGATTAACAATTTTATTAGGAGGTTTGACTGTTAGAGGTGTGATGTTAACCTAACAGTATTTTATGGACCTATCGATCTATTGAAGAGAGTCGATAAGTTGATTTGGTCGTCAGAGGTGTGATGCTAACGTGACAGGAAGAATATTACGATTAGGGCAATTTTGAGGACCTATCGCTCTATTGAAGAGAGTCGATAAGCTGATTTGGTCGTCAGAGGTGTGATGTTAACTTGACGGGTAAGTAGACCTATCGCTCTATTGAGGAGAGTCGATAAGTTACTTTTGGTCGTCAGATGTGTGATGTTAACGTGACAGGAAGAATATTACGATCAGGGTAATTTTGAGGACCTATTGCTCTATTGAAGAGAGTCGATAAGTTGATTTGATTGTCAGAGGTTTTGTATTACGTGACAGGAATTTGTTGCGGTCTGAGCAACTTTAAAGACTTATCATCCTATTGACGAGGATTGATAAGTTGATTTTGTCAGAGGTGTGATATTAACATGACAGGAATTTGTTACGATTGGAGCAACTTTGTGGACTTATCATCCTATTGACGAGGATTGATAAGTTGATTTTATCAGAGGTGTGATATTAACATGACAGGAATTTGTTACGATTGGAGTAACTTTGTGGACTTATCATCCTATTGACGAGGATTGATAAGTTAATTTTGTCAGAGGTGTGATATTAACATGACAGGAATTTGTTACGATTGGAGCAACTTTATGGACTTATCATCCTATTGACGAGGATTGATAAGTTGATTTTATCAGAGGTGTGATATTAACATGACAGGAATTTGTTACGATTGGAGCAACTTTATGGACTTATCATCCTATTGAAGAGGATTAATAAGTTAATTTGTCAGAGGTTTAATATTAACATGACAGGATTTGTGTTGTGATTGGAGCAACTTTGTGGACTTATCATCATGTTAAAGATGATTGATAAGTTGATTTGTCAGAGGTATGATGTTAACGTGACAAGAGAATGTTACGATCGGAGCAACTTTGTGGACTTATCATCCTATTGAAGAGGATTAATAAGTGGATTGTCAGATGTATGATGTTAACGTGACAGGAATGTGTTACGATTGGAGCAACTTTGTGGACTTATCATCCTATTGACGAGGATTGATAAGTGGATTGTCAGAGGTATGGTGTTAACATGACAAGAGAATGTGTACTTGTGACTTGTACAAGATTTTGGGAATTAGCGTCTCGCTAGGGAAACTTGTTAGGTGAGTTTATCATCAGGAGCGATGAGTTCTGATACTTGTAATTTGAATAAGATTTTGAAGACTTAGTGTCTTGCTGGGAAAGATTACGATTTGAGCAATTTTGTGGACTTACTATCCTATTGTTAATGATTGATAAGTTGATTGTCAGAGGTGTATTGTTAACGTGATAAATTGGGAGTGATGCAAGATGCATTCATACTCTGTGGGGGTGATATCGTCAGAAGTGTAATGTTAACTCGACGATGTGAAAGATTCGTTACTCTTAATCCAGTGGATTCCAAGTAACCAACCCCCAGTCTTGATTAAAACTTAGCAGGGGAATAAAAAGAGATAGATGAGGCACATCACCTAGTGGGACACTATCCATGAAGTCAGAATAGAGGCACATCACCTGATAGGCCATTATCTGATGAGTTTGACTATCAGAGGTAACTGTGATAGTTTTGTAGACCTACCATCCTATTGAAGAAGATTGACAAGTTGATGGACTATCAGAGGTAATTATTTACGTGATAGTTTTATGGACCTGTCATCCTATTAAAGAAGATTGGCAAGTTGATGAACTATCAGAGGTGATTGTTAACATGATAGTGTTGATGGATCTGTCATCCTATTGAAGAGGATTAGCAGATTGATTGACTATCAGAGGTAGATGTTAACATGATAGCTTTGATAGGCTTCGTGGTTGACAGAGGTATTCTATTAAACATGACAACTCAGAAAATTTATTATTCATAATTTAATGAACTACAAATAAACCAACCCCCAGTCTTGAACAAATGCAAGGGGAAAAAAAAGGTAGACATGACACATCGCCTAGTAGGTCACTATCTAATGAGTTTGACTATCAGAGGTAACTGTTAACGTGATAGTTATTGGATCCGCCATCCTACTGAAGAGAATTAACTTCAGTGACCGTAGTATCTTTCGGTTCTGACTGGGAAGAGTGAGCTTGGTCCGATTGCTCGGGAGAAGATTGGGCTTGGTCCGATTGCTCAGACTGATCCTGCCTACTTTGTTCAGCTTTGATCCTGACAATAATCTTTTGAGCTTGTTCACCTTGAGAGATTAGTTGTCTCCAGGAACGACATTCTGCAACCCTCATTTGTGCTATAAGGTTGGTCTGCAAGTTGTGTCGACAGGTCTCTACCAGTGTAGACTGTGTCATTCCTGACGAACATCGTAGAGCTATGTTACGAAACCTTTTGACGAAGGCTTTGACGGACTCCCTCTTCTTCTGCTTAGTGACGAGAAGAGTATGAATGGAGACTTCTATATCTTCTTCATAAAATCTTGATAGGAAGAGTCTCTCTAAATCTGCCCACTTTTGGATACATCCGGCAGGCAGTTTCCTGAACCATTCAAAGACAACTCCATTGAGGGTGTCAATGAACAATCGAGCCAGTATGACGTCGTTTGATATCATATTTTTAGTCTGTGATTTGAAATGATAGATATGTTGATTCGGTGATCCCGTGCCGTTAAAAATTTGTAGCGTCGGGACATCGAATTTTGGAGGATAAGGGGCTGCATCTCATTTGACAGGATAGGGTCTGACAACTCCCTCGTCTTGGAGCTCGCTTCTGTTAGCAATGACATTAAGACGGGCTTTCAATTCTTCTATTTTGACAGACTAAAAATTCTGCTCATTCCCCGTCTCTTTTCCTTCATCAGAGGAAGATTCCAGGTTATGAGCTTCTTGGTCAGAAGCCATGTCATCAACCATTTTTCCCTTCTCTTTGCCTAGGGGTGTCCAAAAAGCCCGGGGCCCGGGCCCGGCCCGGTGTCCAGCCCGGACCCAGCCCGGTCGTGCCCGGGCCCGGGTCCGGGCCCGGGTCGCCGTGGACGAGCCATGTCCGGGCCCGGCCCGGGCCCGGAACAGTGCCCAAACTGGGCACTGGTGCTTCGAATGGCCGGGCCGGGCCGGGCCGACCCGGCCCGGCCCGGCCCGGGTCAAATCTGGCCTAACGGCCAGATTTGGCCTTTTGACCGTTTTGCCCCTTAAAACGGTCAAAAAACGGCTATTTTTCGAGGGTTTTTTGGTCATTTACCTAGGGGGCTGCTTCTATAAATAGAGGGGGGGTTTCAATTCATTTCCTCACAATAAAAACTCATCTATTTCTCTCTCTACTACTCTTTTATACAATCTTATACTATCTCATACTAATATACTATCTATCCTATAATCTTTTGTATTTTCTAATACTTTCAACAAATGGCTTCTGGGTCTGATTATGAAGAGCAACATGCATCTCCTACCGATCCAGAGATGAGTCCTCCTACAACAACTCCTCAACCTACCGGTGTTAATCCTGAATCTGGTGGCGACGAATCTACGGCACCAAGAGCTCCAAAAAGGCCGAGGTCTGATGTATGGAATTTTTTTGAGAAGATAGACGTCACCAAGGATGAACACGGTAGGATCATCTCTCAGAATGCGAAATGTGCGTTGTGCGGCCAGATATTCAAAGCTCATCATAAGAGCGGCACCAACCATCTCAAACGGCATATTGAAAAACACAACAAAGATCAAAATCTACAAGGTGATATCCGGCAGTCTATGCTTTCCCAATCATCCTCTTTAGGTACCCTCGGCAGTTGGAATTATGACGCTGCCCGAGCCCGGAAATGCGTAATCAGGTTTATTGTTCTTAAAAACCTTCCTTTTAAATTAGTAGAAGATGAATTTGAAGATTTGTTTAGAGATGGTTTTTATCCTGCATTTACAAAATTTTCTCGTCAAACCTGTCAACGTGATATTTTAAAATATTATGTTGTTTTTAAAATATTATGTTGAGAAACAAGGGAAAATAATTTCTTATTTTAAAAATTTACACTGCAAATTTTCTTTAACTTCTGATATTTGGTCATCTAGAGTGCAAACTGGTTATTTATGTATAACAGCACACTGGATTGATGAAAGTTAGAAAATATTTAAAAGAGTTATTTCTTTTATTGCAATTGAAGAGTCACACACTGGTATTAATGTTTCAAATTTAATTGTTGAAGAACTTATGAAACTAGAAATTGATCAAAGAATATTTACTCTTTCACTAGATAATGCAAGTAATAATAATGTAGCTGTTGATTTTCTGAAAATAACTTTGTCATTGCCATGTCATGGTGAGCTTTTTCATGTTTCTGTCATATTTTAAATTTAATTGTTCAAAGTGCATTTTCTGAAATTAAACCCATGATAGAAAAAGTTAGAGCAGTTGCTAATATGCATAATGCTTCTGAAATGAGAATTAAAAGATGGAAACAATGTTGTAAAAGAAAAAATTATAAGCCTAGACTAATTCCAAAAGATGTTGACCATAGGTGGAATTCCACCTATGCAATGTTATCTGTAGCAATAGAATATAAAGAAATTATAAATGATTTTATAAATTTTTATGCTTCTAGTTCTAGCTCTGGTAGTGCTTATGGAATAACTGAAGATGAATGGACAGTTATATGTAAATTAAATGAGATGTTACAAGTTTTTTATGATGCTACTATGTTATTATCTGGTTGTTATTATCCAACTATTACTTTAGCTGCTTTACAAATTTTAAATATTCAAAAAAATTTTACAAAATATCGTATGGATGATATTTTTGGAAATATAATTTTTCAAATGGAGAGTAAATTTAATAAGTAGTTTAGGCCTATTCCACATATTTTTGGTATTGGTGTTCTTATTGATCCATGCTTGAAGGATATTGGCCTTCGAAGTTTGTTACAATCATTGTATGGTGGACAGATTATAGACTTAGATGATGGATCCACCCTTACTGCTACTACTCATCATTTAGCTATTAGAAATTATTTTCAAACCTTATACGATGAGTATGCAGCTAGATATGGTGTAGCTACACAACAGTCTATAGCTTCGACACCTTCAGCTTCGAGCACAGGTCGAGGTAAAAGTGTAAGTTTTGATAGGTATGCAATGGTAGCTGAACTAACTGGTGGATCTGGAACTTCATCAGGATTAGAGGTTTCTGAAATAGATGAATATTTATCTGCTTCCTTAGTTAAATGTCAAGGAAATGCTTTAGATATTTTGCAATGGTGAAAAGTATATGGATCAGTTTCATATCCTATACTTTCCACCATGGTTCGTGACTTACTATCAGTGCAGGTTTCGACTGTAGCCTCGGAATCCGCTTTCAGCACAGCAGGACGTTTGATCAACGACCACAGGACATGCTTAGATCCGTATACTGTACAAGCGGTGATGTGCTTACAGGATTGGTGGAGATACGAGAAGCGAACACAAGGAATCGAACGGATTGCTATGATTGAAGATAAATTTGAAGAGTTGGGACTAGCAGATAGATATAATGATTAGATAATATTCATAAAATTATAATTTTTATTTCTTAGCTTTAAATTTGAATTAAATTATTTCGAAAAAAAGTTACAAATGATAGTGATATGGGTAAGTAGGTGCCAACCTAGTTGGGATGTACTCATCTATTGTGATGCGACGAATTTCGAAATAAATTTATACTTGTAAAGGATTTACCGATTATTAATAAAGAAGTTATTTTTATCATTTTTTGTACTTGTAATTTATGTCATTTCATTTCAAGTTATTAATTAAATTTATGATATTTTTTATAATAATTTAAGATTTATGATTTTGTTAAAATTTAAAAAAAAATTCAAACCGGGCCGGCCCGGTGTCCCCGCTCAGGCCCGGACCCGGGTCCGGGCTTGGGTTTTGCCCGGCCCGGGCCCGGTTTCCCGGGCCGGGCCGGGCCGGGCCGGGCCGGCCCGGATGGACAGCCCTACCTTTGCCTGTGTGAGGTCAGGACAAAGACGTTCTTCTTCTCCGGGAGAATTCTTGCCTAGATGGCGAATCTGTCTTCTGAGATTTGACCTTGTCTGCGACGAGTTGAGTCAACAGGACCAGGAGTTCATTGATGGCCTCCTGCTGAGATTTAAGCATGGCCTCCTGCTCATCAAGTCTCTTCGCGAGATCTTCATGGTTTCCCGTCATATAAGCGTAGCTCTCATGTTCAACAAAAGAGCTTGATGATTAGAACTCCGCAATGGCTGAGTGTTCATCATCGGAATTAGTTCCTCTAGCTAACCTCCGATAATTGACAAGGGGAATAGCTCCTGTTCGCGTCCGAGTGTGTTGGTAGATCCCTTCAAACTCGTTCGTGATTTCTCTGACGGTCGGCGAACGACTTGTCTCAGAATCATCGAAACTAGGAACTGATGATCTCCCTCGACCGATCATGTTGGAAGTAACTTCAAGGTATTCATCCTCTAAAGTGTTCTTCCTGTGTGAACGTCGTCGTTGGTTGGGCAAAACAACGTTCGTAAATTGGTCGAACACCAACAGTTTGGCCGCATATAAGCAGCATTGACATTTCTAGAGGACCGTAGGAATAACTGGTTGCATCGGTCTTTCTCTCGATTTGACCTTTCTCAAATCTGTTTTAAAAATTCGAGGAGAATTACTCACTGATCGTGAGGTTTGAGTTGGAACCCCCAGTCCATGATTGGACACGACTGGCTCTTGGTGAACATGGATCTGGTTGAAATGCCTTGAATCCATGAACTTCTTATATCCGCCCCTTAATCTAGTCGCTCCACGGTATACACCAGGTTCTGTATTAGATTTGAAACTTGGGACGTGATGGTCGCATTTGTCACTTGAGACGCGAAGGTCGCGTTTGGCACTTGAAACGCGAAGGTCGTGTTTGGTACTATGAGGGTCGCGTTCTTCATTGTTGACGTGAGGGTCGTGTTTTCACTGGGAAACGCGAAGTTGAAGTCCGCGTTCAACGAAGGCTTGAGGTCCGCGTTTTGGCTGTAAAACGCGCCATTAAGGATCACGTTCAGTCTGGTTCTCGCGAAGCTCATGTTTGGGCTTATAAACACGAGGCTTGCGTTCTAAAGTAGAAACACGAAGCTCAGGGTCGCGTTTAAGCTCACGAACGCAAAACTCACGTTAGTTGGAGGATCGATTTTCTTGGAGTTGTGCCGAAACTAAATCTTCTCCTTTAGAGAGGAGACTGTATGAACAGTGCAACCCCCAGGGGAGACAGTCCTTTGATGAGTCGGTCACAACTGGAGCTTTAGTCTCCTTAGAAACTTTGTGGATCTTACGCATAGCCTTAGGGCTAAGGGATCCGGAGGAGATAGCTTCCTCGTACTTGGCTTGATCAAACTCTACGATGAGAGTTTCCATGGTCGTTCCAGCGAGATGAACATCGAATTGCGCCACCACTTCTTCATCAGAGAAGCTAGTCCCCAGCGAAGTCGTCATCTTTTGTAGGTGAAAATTTTGAAGTAAAAGAAACGAAGGAAAATTTTTGATTCGTATTCCTTTGATCTCAATTACAATTTGGATTTCCTGATTACAAAAGAGAGGAGAATGAATTTGAATTCTCCCCTTTGTTTAAAACTGGGTTCTTCACGGTGGCGATGGAGTGCCTCCCTCGAATGCTCGCGTCGAGTTTGCTCTCCGTTGACGATCCGACGTTTTGATTCACTGGAGCGATGTCTTCTCCTCACGATTTGACGTTGTGGAGAACTTGCGTGACAAGTTTTAGAACTCTGAACGAGTTTAAAAGAACTCTGTAAAGAGTTGATTTGAACCGAAAATCGGTTAATAAGCCAAGGCTAGAAGCTCTCTGTTGCCGAAGTTGAAGATGATCTTCATTGAAGGATGATGCCGATCTCCTCAAAAGTTCGCCCAAGGATCTCTCCTGTTGCTGCCACGCCGAAGGGTCAATCCGAGCCAAGAAGTTCCAACCTTGTTGCCAAGTCCCAGATCCAAAAAACCAGCTCAAAAAAAAAGATGCGAACTCAGTTGAGTTTCCCACTATTTATAGGGGATTAAGGGGGTGTAACCGCCCTTAAATCACTCCTAAGTATGGTGTAACCGCCCTCAAATTGTGAGAAACGGTTTTAGAACCGTTCAGCTCATGTTGAATGAGTCAAACAACATCCAAGTTGGCGTTCAGGACCCTAACTCCGCGCTTTAGACTGGAGACGCGGAGTTGGGTACCCGCTGGGCGTTGAAAAACGCGAGGGCCGCCCGCGCCTTGGAGTCTGAAGGTTGGAAACGCGAGGGTCGCTCGCGTTTTTCTTATTGAAGCTTGAAAACGCGGGGGTCGCCTGCGTTTCAGGAATTGAAACGCGGAGGTCGCCTGCATTTCAGAAATTGAAACGCAGATATGACTTCCGCGTTTAGAAGGAGCTAGTTGACTTGTAGCCTCTTCTGTAGAGCGTTGTAAAGACCATTGTTGAGTGGTCTTCGCCTTGGCTCCTTGAGAATATGAGAGTCGTCAGATTGTAATTCCCGATGTTGATTGTGAAGACTGTTGATTAGAGCTCTCATCAGTTGTTATGAAGATCGTCAGATTGTAACATTCATCAATCTACGTGAAAGTCTTCAAATTGTAACCTTCTGGAAGTCGTCATATTGTAACTTCCATCATCGGTGTTTTGATGGGGATCAGCTATCTATTGTGATTTTTAGATAACCTACACATGTGTTATTCACAGGAAATAATTAGCTGTCCACAATTTTAACTTACCTTATTTAAGATTGCAGACACATTAATTCTTATTTTCCTAAAGCTCAGCCAACATTTGAGGTATATAGTATGCGTGTTTTCGCAATTGGTCTGAAACAGCAGATGTAAAAAGGAGTGCAGCCAGTTAAAGAGGCTCTCCATTACAATAGTATAGATATATTCCGTACGAATTAAATAACTTGGGTATTCCACTCTGGCATGACAGAATTTCTAACCACACCCCACTATATAATCCCTAATTCCTTTTTGTTTGGTCCCGTCATTAGCGTACTCTCATTGGTGCTCAAATATTTTGTGCCAATCCAATTTAATGTCATAGGACCAACTTACCTTTTTTATTAACATTTAAATCAGCTACCAAGCATAAAATAACAAATTAAATCAGCCATTTACAGGTATATGTCAATCTCAGGAAATCAAGACTCACCTGCTCGACCAAGAGGGCCACCTGAGATTCTTTCACCTGTTCTTGCAGAGTAAGAGTTGTCTGAATAAGTGTCTGCTTCTCAACATCCATCTTGATCCCAGCAGCTGAAAGCATGTCATGGACTGCTTGCACAAGTTCCGTTGAAGACACTCTTCCATACTGCAGCTCATTGGCAACCTGCACAAAATAAAGTCCTTCAGCTATTGTTAACTTTAGATAGTTGTAAATTTGGTTAACTTCAGATAGCTGTAAAATTTGATGCTATCAGCATATTAACAGTCTGACCTGATGTGCTTGTTTCCTATTTACACCATCCTCAGTTTCCTGGATATGCGACATAGTATTATCAATTATAGCTTCATTCTCCACTTGTGTGAACGATGTGGAAGCCTCATCTTCCATTGAGACACTTCTAAATGAGAAAACTTGAGTAGATAGTAAAACGTGGGTCTCTGCATGTGCAATTTCCACAGGAAATCTGTAAAGTGCTTGGCCAGCAGTTGGCCTTACATCTTCTGGAACTCTGCCATACCTAAGTTTTTCCCCATCTCGTCCTGTCTTCCATGCCACTATTTCCCCAGTATAAAATGGACGCATGGGAAGGAACTGCACCAATAGAGCATCCTGTGGAAATAACTCCTTTCCGACTAATGTTTGATTCCTGCCTTCATGTTTACTCACTCCCCTTTCAGAACCGAGCTTAAGTGCATTAAGGATTGCTTTCTCCGAACCATTTGGGCAAGCAAAGAGGGGTCCAATAGGTAATGTTGCTGGTGCCTCCAACACTTGGCTGACAACAACAGCAATCACATCATAGATAGACATATAACTTGGAAGGTCTGCAACTAAAATACGGGATTTTGACTTGTCGATAAAATGGACAGTTCGATGCTTCCTGGAGCCCTCCCATTCAGGAATAACAGAGCCCTTCGTTGTCCGTGTAACATCTTGGTATTTTGGAAGTAGAATAAACCGAGTGTAGAGACATTGAACAAACTGCAAAGTTTTTGCTATATGCCCGAGTAAATTCTGTATTTGTGAGGAAGCCATCCCTTTGAATGAAGGGAAATGATTGGTTAAACTATTAATCAAAATCCACACAGCATCTTGTAATGATGTACTCAGGAGCTTCTCTGTTATATTATTGACAGGAATTGATCCTATCTGATCCATGACTTGCAGTTGCAGCTCATCATCTAATTCCTACAACAGATGAAGATGAACAAGTGTCATGAAAGAACTACGCCAACACAATTTTAAGGGAGAAAAAAGGAAAGCGTACCTCCGTAACAATATCAGAAAGCTTTTTTATGCCCAGGGTTATGCAAATATTTTCAGGAAGCATTGGGTGAGAAAATCTTAACCTCGAAGTGTCTATGTTGCCAAGAAATTGGGATCCGTAGGGGTCGACATATACACAAGATCTTGCTAGGACAAGCCTGCATCCATCATCTGGCACTATAGCATCACATATCCACTCTGATCTGTCTGATCTTGCCTGCATTTCCCCGTCACAAACAAAATTCAAGATCTCCATCACAGCACGGAGTTCATTTGGATTAAGACGTTGATACCCACATGACTTTTGGATGTTTAACAGAAGATCTCTTGCATAGGTAATGGAAAGAACCTCTTGTATCCCCATTTCTTTAAGGATGTTCACAAATGGAAGGTAAAGACTAGGGAGTTCAAATGAAAATGGTGAAAGATTAATTGTCAGACGAACAAACAAAGACTTCACTGTGACCAAGCGAGTGCCATTTGCAACCGGAATGAATGCTGCTTTCTGCAACTCCACAATATCTACAATAGAAGAGTCCATCAAAGATACAGATATAGAAAAATGACTAAAGTTGCAGTCGTGAAGATGAAATCTAACTGTCTATGAATGAGCTAACAATGTCATCACATGATCCTCATATACTGAAAGAGTTTCAACAATTATTTTGTTCAAGAAACATCACAAGAACAAATTTATGGTAGATAATGAAAATAGCTTCTATATGAAGTTCGTCATACAAAAAAAGACTTTGCAATTATCATTATCAGGAACCCTATAGAACTCTCTCTACTTATAAGATGAGGTGGTTAGCATATTGGGCATTTTCCCAAACAAGGGGGAAACACAGAGGCAAAAGGATGCAGAATATTGAGTAATTCCAGTGTTTTAAGTGTCGGCCAACATGTTCATATCGGGTTTAGAGGCCAACCAACACGATATGGAACTTTTCAATGCATATTGTGTTTTCAAGGTTCATGTCGAATATATTGGGGGACATGTCGGCTATGTCGGCTGATTTTTCAGTCTAAAAATTATCTGATTTTTTAAAAATATTTTTGGTTATGTTTATCTAATCAGGTTTGGGTTTAAATTCTTGATTGTCTTAAATTGCTTCTAAAAACAACCCGATCAGTTAGGGAAAATGGAAAACAACACCAAAGTCATTTTCATCGCTTGTTCTCTCTCCCCTTTGACATTGGTCTCTTCTCCGAGTTGTTCCTTCAACATCAATAATGGGTGATCTTCTCTCTCCTTAACTGTCAACATTAGACTCCTTTTTTCTCACCTCTTTCCTTCAACATCAACTCTAAACATCACAAGTTAGTTACTTTTTTTATATGTTTAGACAATTAGAATTTATTAAATATGTTTAGATTTTATTTATGATATTTATATCACACATATGCACACCATTTGATATATGATAATCCGATATTTTTTTCATGTCACCCGATCACTGTTATAAATAGAGGTAAATAGCCCCGCAATAGCGGCGCTAATAGCGTTAGTGGTCCCTTCCCGCGACGCTATCACCCACTACGCTATCGCGCAATAGCGGTAACATATTGCGGAATATGTCTGTTCGCAAAAGCGACCAATAGTGTGTCATAACGGTAAATGTGAGCGATTGCATTCGAAATTTGTTTTTTGACTGCTATTTAAAAGTGGTTTGAGGTTTATTTTTTTAAAATTAAACTCAACCCTTGACCATTGTATTTCACCATCTCCTGTGATTTTTAGCATACTCCCGCCACCTCTCATAGCCTCTGGCACCTACCTTGATACTTCCTCTCACCTCCTTCATAGTGAGCTTCTCTTAGGACAGTCTTGTCACCGCTAAGTTCTTCTCGAAGACGACTTTTTGATTCCTCCAGTCATCTTCGGTATTACGTGATGGTTACATGTCTATTTCATATTTAGGATCTCTTTAAATCATCCAATATGTACTTTTAAATTTATCTTTATTTTTTTAGTATTTATACATATCTAAATTAGATCGCTATTTGACTTTGCGTTTTTTACCGCTATTTTACCGCAATAGCTCGAAATAGCCTTAGCGATGCCTCACCGCTACGCGACGCTATCCGCTATCGATAACCTTACCCCCGATATATCCCCGATTTTCACTATCTGACATGAATTTTAACCGTCTTGACATGAACCCGATATCCGACATTTAAAAATTTAGTAATACCAACTACCAAGGGCCTTATATATCACAGTTTCATGACGTTCTCCAAAAGATCCATACTGCCTATAAATATTTTTGCCACAACTATAAGATGTTTCCAAGTTCTTCGGGATAGAGGGATATGAAAGGCTATGATGATATCTCAATCATGCTTGTGACTTCCATAATAGAACCAAATCTTATGGCCGGAAAATTAGGTGATCGAATAAAATGAAAACTTATCGTTGCTACCTTGTGGTAGATTTGATCTATTGTAATTCATTTATGAAACAACCATATTAACTTCTTTGAAACTACATGTTAAAAATCCATATATTAGACATCTCGTACTGTATGTAAAATTTCTTTAAAATGATCTAGTTTCATTGTGTCCAAAAGTTTGTTTGGTCCACTACTTAGGAGTTGTCATATTCATCGATCATTTGCTTCAACACTTTATTTTCATCTGTCAGATACTAAATAAGTTGCTGAGTCAGTTGGAGGAGTTTAGCCAAGTTGCATATATTTATGTCGTAGTTTATTTGACGTTTGGATGTTGGGGGTTTTCCTTTAAAATAAATGATTAAATGAGATTGTGAGGGAATGTGATATTGAAGAGTTATATCGTTAGGAGTGCATTTGACCCTTGATATGTTTTAGTCTTTTAGAAAACTAGATATCTTGCTCTACTTAACATTAGAATATTGTTAATTGGTACTCGAGTGAAGTGTTAAATAGACTGAGCATGTCCATGACTCTTGTCTCATGCATATGATGACTTTTTCATGTAAGACCAACCTAAATTTCAGGTGTTTTCCTACCAAAATTGACAATAAACCCCCCCCCCCCCTCTTTACTTTGTTGATATGCACTCGTGAAACATGCATTGAGCACATGCATCCATCGGCCAATCACTAAAAGCTTTGAGTATAGTTGCATAATTCTAGGGACCACCCTCGAACAGTTGTACAGTTCCTATGAACCAATTGTTAGTACATTAGTGAATAGATTCCCTTTGGTACATGAATCGGTACATGAATTGGTTCTCCAAAATTAGCGCACTGCTTACAAGTATGTGGGACGCATTGCAATGCGCACACGTGCACAAGGCGCAAAGCCATGAGCACGGCTTACTAAAGCGAGGCGCGCATCGCACACATAACATGCAAACAAGCATGAAGAAACATGTTTATGAGTTTTCACATAAAAAAGATGTCCAGATAACTTATGCTTCAAGATACATAATACCAACTACCAAACACAAATAAATAGTTTCAATTAATCGCATATATCCTAATATGCATAATTCAAATAATCACAAATTATCTTTAGAATCATAGTTTCCATACTACTATTTTGTATTGTGTTGTTGAAATGCATAATTAGCTTTCTAGTTTCTAGTCTTCTACTACACTTTGAAAAATGGCAAGTGCACCCAAAGAACAATTTAAAATGTACCACCTACCAAACTTGCATACCAAGAAATAAACCCACCCCCCTCCCCCCCCCCCCCCAAAAAAAAAAACACATTCCCAAAAAAAAATCCCAACTAGGTAAGCGGCAAATTCCGTACCCAAATTAGTACCACAACCCGCTACATACAGCATACCATGAAACTATGGTCTTGTAATACTACCTGATGTTTCCAAAAGATTAAATCAACAATATCATGTTGACTCAATAGCCTAGCCTAATGAATAAGGGACATGCAGAAAAAGACCCTTGACTCATGTTGACTCTATGATCTACAACAATATCATGTTGACTCGATAGCCTAGCCTAATGAATAAGGGACATGCAATTTACTCTATGATCTACAACAATATCATGTTGACTCGATAGCCTAGCCTAATGAATAAGGGACATGCAGAAAAAGACCCTTGACAATTCCCTAAGAATAAAAAATCACAGTTATTCCTCCATGTGCGGTTAATTGTGCTAAACATCAACATAAGAAACCATGCGAGCGAGGGGAGTGGGGGGTGGGGTTCAATAAAGTAATCACCGGTGAAATATTTTTTATTATTTTTCTGAATACCTCAAGGCGTTCTGCATTAACTTACCAGGTGATTACAGAAAGTAAACAATCAGATTCACACCCAAAACCTATTTATATATGGTCTCAAACTGATCAATTTTGGATTTGCAAAGCGGACCATTAAGTTCAGACTAGATCCGGATCATGCGAAACAAAATCCAATCACTCGCAGTCATAAACCCACAACAGTCATCCCAGATGAACTTATTTCATACAACATGATGAGATTCTAGATGATACAACGACAATAAAAAAATAAAAAAATTCTTTTAACGCAAAGGAACTCAAGTAGAACATGAAATATGACATTTGATGTCCATGTAATTGAGTTAATTAGTAACAATAGATTTTAAATTTTCACTAAATTCCGGTTAGTAATTAAGCACACTGTTGCTTTGTACAATTATCCAGAGGACCAAAATGACAGAGTAACAAACTTAAGGAAAGGAAAAGAATAAATTGTATCAACTAAATGAATACATATACATTGTACGATAAGATGTTTGAATCAATGGAGGGATATAGATAGTGTAACGGGCTTTTACACAACTGACACAACGATAACTCAGCTGCATTTTCAGTATAGTTCAATGTTTTTTTCCTTTTTGCATACTAGTTTTCTAGAATTCCTCAGAAACTCTCAGAAGGTATATTTGATAAATGCACAATAAATTCTCATTCTTCTTAAAAAAAATAAAAATATTACATTTTTGACATGTTGATAATTCATTTTTACACCACGGGCACAATCCTTGAAGCATGTTGTAGAAGTTTATACATTGGTAAGTGAGAAGATCCTGCTAACTATGGTGAAAGCTTAAAATTGAACGATTACTCAAGTCAAATATGAAAAACTCTAAACCTTAATTTTGACAAAAAAAAGTAGTTTTGCATCATAAGAAATACATTATAGTCGGCAAAAAAGGCAGTCAGAACTATTAATTCATATACTGACCTGAAGAAGACAGTGTGCCCCAAATCTTGTCGAGATATTTTAAAATTTCAAATGATGCATCTTCAACTGTCATCATGCCTGATGTCGTTGGCCAGTGTGCGAGGGTATCTTCACCATTATTTCTTCCAACAATCTGAAGGCATCATGTCCAATTCATGTAAGAGGAAATTAAAGCAGTCAGTCAGTCAAAAATGTACTTATTGTGTTTACCTGTAAATGCTTCAAAACTACTGAAAATGCAGGAGGACTCCTAAAATGAAATGCACTCCATGAATATTCAGGAGGAATGACATTCTGCTTAGTAAGAATGGGAGCAGAACTCCAGGCCAGAGGCCAATCTTTCAACAATATTGCTTCCATATATGAAGAGAGAGCCCTTTTTCCACCTTTTTTACCACCAATACTAGGAAGACCTTTTTCAGACGGTACAAATGCAATCTTCCCAATCTTTTCACAAAAACTATGGTCATACAGAGTTGCAAAGTTGGAAAATATTGAATCCACAACAGATCCAGCTAGGGACCATAATTCAAACGAAACTTCATTTCTATCACCAGAAAATTCTGCCTCAAAATCATCAGGATCTGCTGTATCTGTCATCGCTTTTTTCCCGAGCAGTTCTACTTTTTGTGCACATTCAACTATCATGTCACCTTCTGAGGATGTCCGAAGGCCTACTTTCCGTAAAATATGAAGCCATCCATCTGCTGTGAATCTCTCACCAGGAAACCTGTTCTGCTCCCCCAAGAAAATCGATGTAAGTAAAGGGTCACTTGGATCAAGCAGGTCCCTTGGTTTGAATAACTCCAAGCAAAGTTCATTTGCATTCCGTAAAAATTTAGTCTCCTTCAAAGCGTCCACAGTAGCAGAATCTAGCTGCAGATCTTTCCAATTCTGATAAACATATAACAAAATATCCTCCTGTTCTCTGGAAGGTTTTTGGTCAAATCCAGGTAAAGCAAATTTCACAAGCACTTCCTGATCACTTAGCTCACTCACTCCAAGAGCATGCAGAAACATACTTGCATCCATCGAATAAGAGAGACATCGTTCATCACGAGGATGAAAAAATGCAGTTGGAGAAACTATACATTTATCAAAACCCAGCAACCTTGTATAGGTGTCTTTGACTGTTTTATATATAGGAAGTTCTCTCAACATGTCTAGCTCTTCTCTTTTGTATACACATCCTTCCGATGGTATAAAATCAGACGCAAATAGGGTGAATAGTCTATCGCGGTCCTCATTCAACAAATGAGTTGGCTCAGAAAAATGACCAGCAAGTTTACTGGCAAGTAACCTGGATACAATTACCTGCCCAAGTGATTGACCAGGTGCAGGAAAAAAGTAAGATGCTCCACAGTCTATGAATGACATATCATATACAGGTATATTCAACTGATTCAGTAGACCCAGTAACCAGGGATATCTTGTTTTCAACAATTCAAATGCATTTAAATAAGACTTGTTTAGTTCAGATTCCACAACTTCATTACCAGAAGGCTCCAACATTTCAAACTCTGCAACATTATTCCCAGAAGTCCGCAACACCTCAGCATCTTCACTACTTGAGTTTGGAACAGTGGGAATAATTGGCAGTTCAGCAATTGGTGGTACAAATACTAGTCGGTTCTCTTTAACGCGGCATAAAACTGGATGATTTAAAAATGCAGGAATTAAAGGCCAATCAGAAACAAAGGAAAGATCAGCCTTCAAGTCCCAAAAGACTTTCCAGAAGAGACGTATCCATTCAGGAGTTGGAGATCCACTCAATGAAGTTGTATTGTTATCCCATGAAACCCAAGGAGCATTGTTACTAGCAACAACACGATTCACCCATTGTTCATCAAAGAGATACTTCATATGACCCGATAACAACAGTGGAGAGAAACTCTTCATCTTCAAAAACCTGTTGATAGTCTGGTCAGAGAGAAACTCGGCAAGAAGAGATTTCTCTAAGCATTGTGGGTGAATAAAATGAGCTGCTAGAGGACGCATGAGCAGTTGCTGCTCCTTGTTCCCAACCCACAATTCAATTGTACCCAATCTTGCAAGGCTGTTGGTTGCAGTTGGAAATGGCATCCCTTTGAGCTCGGCTGCTATGGATGGCAATGATCGATCTGTTATTGATGTATCAGAAAGAGGACCTGCCCTGCCAATATCCTCGACAACCCCACGACCGAAGTCATATAGAGCCTTGCCAAAATATGTTACCATTTCAAGTGCATCACCCCCTGAAGTGCTTGAGCTCTGGGAAATACCATAATGTGACCTTTGCATGTCTGAGTTTGATGAAGGTGCAGCATTCATAGGCATATGGAGAGTTTCAACTGGCATACCAACTACATCGTCGGAACTATTATTCACTGCAGATGCACCGCTCCCAACCAATTCTGACGACCGCTGCAGTTGAATATCAGACAAACAATAATCCAATACATCTACATATGCTTCAATAGACCGAAGATGAACAGATTTGGAAGACCTAAGTAGATTTCGGACCATCTTAGGCTTGATTTCTCTCACCTTCACTCCAATAGCCTGAAGTTCCTTGACCAATTCCCATGGCACAGAAAATACTGGGTAATGTTCTTTAATGAAATTACAAACTGTAGATGGTGGCAAGTTTTCACCATTTTCACTCCCTGGTTGAGACAAAAACATGCCTTCATCAGCTTTCACAGCATTTCCATTATAAAGCTGCCAGACAGGAAGATCGACAAGACGCACATAAAATGGCCTGATCACTTGTTCAATTAATGATTCCCAATCAGCTTCAGTTGCTTTAGTTAAACTTGAACTCTGGCCAACAGCATCAATTTCGTAAGAGGTTGCTGGTCTTTGTCTAGATCTTGGCCAGAAATAATAAATTTTATCACCATATGCCTGCAAAGTAAAACTTATAACCCGTGCAGCACCAGTTTCAATCGAAGAAGTTAAAGGATCCTTCCTGAGCTTTTGAAATTCCAAAACCATTTCAACATAAGAATCACGAACACATAATAATAGTTCTTTATTCCAAGCCTCAGTTAACTGACTCTTAGCATCATACTGCAGATCTTGCAGACTCATTTCATCTGGACGGTTAAAAAGATAGCGCCCACCCTTGTGACATACAAGGAAATATCCAAGAGCAGTCACAGGAATGCTTATAGCTCCAGACAAGGGAAGAGGAGAAAGAACGCAGCTGGATGAGGGAGCAGTTTTAGGTCGTCCATTATGAGAAATGTGCGCAGCAATGCCAGCAACCGGCGTCAGGTTGTAAGGGAGATACCGCCTGAAATTAAGGGATAGAGGTGACAATAAATAGAAGTACTAGAAATAAAGTTGATAATAGGATAATAGTTTCATCCTCCAGTACATACATATGATCTTAACTTTCTAATACATGCATCGGAAAACATGTCCATAACTTCTATGTAAACAGTGTGATAATAAAAAGGAATGCATTAGCTGATGGACAGAACAACTGTCAAGAGAAATTAAGTATGCACGATGTACCACTTTCTTTTCATCAGGAGGAATAATGTGTTGGTTCCCTACTTGTACATGTTGTCGACATTGAAGCCAGCACATTATTTGTACATAGGAAGTGCAAATATAGGAAACAACAGGACTAGCCAAGAGCATGTTTAGCCAACTGCTTAACCTCTTGGATTGTGAACTCACAATTATCAAGCTAACATAATCCTTAACAGGACTAGACAAGAAATACTTTAATGTATCCTCATGCTGCACCTATCGCTGGCTAGTAACTTATGTTGCTACTGCAACAGTAAGTTTTTCAAGTAGTAGATATTAAAGGAAAACAATGCAGGAAGAAGAAGAAGAAATAAAACCTACAAATTTCTTAGTAGCTGATTGAATAATTTCCAGGACGCAACCTGAATTTCACTTGGTTTAAAGAAGCATATGATTTGAGGCCTTGAACAATTGCAATTTAACATATAAAAAATTAAAATATGTGATGATTGTGTACTAAATTTATTTGAAAAGTTATGAAAGAAAGTAAAGAAATAGATTTTGATGCAGGGAGGGTTATCCAAAAATATGCATCTCTTAACGTTTTAGATGATAAATAAACACAGTCAACCTGAAGCTAAAAGATAACCACATCTGGCGAATGTCAAGCAGGATATAACACCTATGCATATAATGGAGGGAATCGTAGCTTTACAGGTGACCAGAATCCATAACATGTTAAACGAGTTAGGTCTCAGCCAAGTTCTGGATCTAAAGTCTTTACATATTTGGTTCTCAAGATATGGATCCAAGGACCAACTCTAACGAAAATTTACCTAGCTCAATGCCCAATTCTTATTGGAAGGACTAGCACATAGTACTAATTATAAATCAACCGACCTAAAGGTCTTGTCAAACAATAGAGGCTTTATTCAAAAGAATATTCCACTTTGATGGTTGGCCCGGCAAATATTCAACGCGTTGACATTCATTGCATTGATTAATAGTAGTTCCTAGAGCTTGCTTGACAAAACTAACTCATGCTTCACAAACCAAGACTAATTAAGGGAGAATGCCATCTTTTTTGTAGGTAGTCAATGTGAGAGCTATTGTACTGGCTTCGGCTCGCTCAGTCATCAGAATTTCGGTCTTGACTTCGTATATTAATTAACAATTGAAGATCATATGATAAGATTGGAATTGAAGACAAGTGATTCAGCCCTATTGGGGTGAAAATGGCATTTCCAAAGATTACCCCGTCCGTGTAACCATCTCGGTCAAAAAGTCTCATTTTGGAAAGGTAATTATGCCGTTAAGCATGAGTTTATTAGCGGAAATCTAATGCAATGAATGAGAAAATGAAAATGTATCTACAGATGCATGTTTATCCATACATAGCCTATATACAGAACATGATCCACTGCAAACCCAGTGCCACAGATCCCTCCTACTTCATGAACATTTTGATGGAAGAAACATACCTATCAAGAGCCATATTACGTGTTTGTCCAGATCCCAAGCAAAGCACAACAAGCCATTTGTCAATGAAATTTCTATCACCATGAATCACACAAACGTCTATAATATGCATTTTTATAGCTGCACTTGAACTACTAAATAATCTAGATAGCTGAAATTTCCTCCATTTCTTTTCGGAAAAAGGATTCCTCTTAATAGAAGCTGATGGGTCAATAGAAACAGAATACTCCAAGGATGGTTGTAAATTTCCCTCCTCCCATGTTGATAATGAGACCTGAAATGTTAACATAACATAATTTAACCATAACATAATTTAAGTTAACATATATTAAATATAAGAGAAGCATTTTATAGATAAGTTAGAAGGGAAGAACATGGTTATAACATCAGAAAAGTTTCTCGTCCAACTAATAATCCGTCAGTTTGCCACTGTTTAGTAGAATTGTAGTAAAAGTAAATTTCAACCTATTGCGGCGTCAATCACATGGTTTTGTCGG
>BQKN01062056.1:120902-132140 GCA_022839385.1 Asparagus kiusianus
CTTTAAAATTTTTTTTTATAACAATTGTTTTATATTTTCTTGGCTATTCATTTTGTAAACCCCCACCCCCCCCCTCCCCCCCAAAAAAAAAAAAAAAAACCTATGTCACTTATATTCCCATGCTGGTGTGTCCTCTCTTGGGTTTGTTTACAACTGATATAATTGTAGGCTTGTTGTTATATTCGACTTGATGGAGCTGTCAACTACTGCTTTTGTAGCCATTTTCATTTCTGACTGAAGGCTGTGATTCCTGGTGTTCAATTATACACAACCCGGCACACAGGTCAGTTTTTAGTGCAGTTGGACCTGCAGACCGCCGAGCTAAGTATGGTTTATGATAAGCTTGAAAATCTGTGCAATGCGTCTTATGAAAAATGATTGTAGGAGGCTAGGGGAGATTTCTACTCACAAAACAACTAATTACCAATAGTAAATCAGTCAAATTATAGTAGCAAGTCACAAGAAAAACCTCACAAGGACAGTACCTGTAAAACTGATTTTAAGAACAGAAGTGATGAAGATGCATGGCTAATGAAATGGTCAAAGATGACCTTTACTCTCTTAGAACCATTTTCAAGCTCTTTCAAGTATTTTGATGATAAAGGCATACGTATAACTGTTGAATCAGAGGTGGACAATGAAAGACCCTGTCTAATACGCATTGGATTAAACTGATCATGGAATCTCTCCATCAAACCTGTCCCTGCAAATCATTATTTTGAATAAAGTTAAACCATTAGTCTTGTCTAACAGTGAATAAACGAACCCAAAGGCCAGGAGTTGGCAACTGAAGGGGGAAAGAAAACAAAGACGTGCAAGGAAACATGAAAGTCAGCATTAAACTATATAAATGTGTGGGGTAAGCGCTTTGTCAAAATTCTGTTTATTGCCAGTTAATGCTTTTATGACAAAAGTATACGGTGAAAACTAGTCGGAAAACAAAAGGTGGATGTCATGAGTTATTTGTCCCTACAGCAATTTCATGAAAATTATGATTAAACCTTAAAAATGTTGCGTCTATATGAATCGATGGAAATAGGCATGCTTCCACCTTTACATCCTAAAATGATTGCAGATAGAACAACAGCTCAGAAGCCACTCATTTACCACCCTCTCCTCCAACGAACCTCTCTCTTGCTGGAAGCCAGCATCGCAAACAGACATCAAATATGAAAATCGAGAAAAAGATATTTATATCAAGACGATAACACCTGTTCCCCTGGTGGTCATTTTATTAGTTAGTTAACCACCTTATCCAGAAGCTTAAATCGTTAAATTTACAGTTTACACTATGTCAATTTTAAGCACACAACCAAAAAATTTTGAAGGGAATGTGACATTGAAACCCAAGAAAAAAATAATGGAGATAAATAAACAAGAATAGACATAGTATGTAAATCTACTTTCCCTTAAATATGCAATCACAAAGATGCATATAAGATGATAAATGTATCTTCTCTTTCTATTGATGATTATATTAGCATAAAAAACAACTCCAATGGAAAAGTTATGAAACTAAGCCATTAAAGGTGCCATACTTCAAAAATCTAGTTCCAACTAATTTTGTGGGTTTTTTTGTCAAGTCCTAATTTTTGTCTGAAAATATCCCAAGATTTTTGCATATGCATGAAGAGCTCACACGAACATTTTTGAATAGTGAGACAAATGGCGTGAGCAGATTTCCGGCTCTCAACCATTCAATATTAATTAAATTACTATTCATGTATTTGTGAAATGAAATTATTTATTCTCACATCTTCATTAAAGCTGTATGAAAATAAACACCTGAATCAGGATCCAACATTAAGTATGACAAAGTGATGGTGGGCTAATTATAATAACATATCATTAATGGTCAACAACAACACAAGATTTGGAGCTTCTAAACAATAGATCTACAGAGAACAAAGTCTGGGCACACAAACAGAAACTATATATGCAGGAATTTTAGAGCAAGTTTCCAGTGAAAATTATATAATCCATTTAAAACTGAATATCCGTGTTATCGACATTTTTTTACGCGCCTATGTGGCCAAAATCTGTAATCAAAGTTTCCTAAAATTTCTCTCATGTCGTCAAGAGCTTACAACATGAACTCATTTGAATAGTAGCAAGACCAATGTTTTGGTAGTTGTAGCTTGGAACCATCTACATCCATTAAATAACATAAATTCTTATCATTGTTGGAAAAAAAAACGTTATGTAAACTTGTTATGTCGCGTTATGTAACCTAACAAGCCTTAAATGTTACGTAGCCTTATGAAATAACTCAGATTCATCACAACTCTATGTTATTACAATATAATATGTGTTATTTCAACGTAATATGTGTTATTTTAATATAACTTACATTAGTTCAATATAAGTTCTAGAGACTTGAGATTATCTCCTTTCTTAAAACTTGAAGTAGTTAATTAATTACTTTTGAATTGTTTGTTAAGGCTTCATGCCTAGTTTTGGTGACATCATTACGTGATTGTAAAATGATGAATATGACTAATAAAACAAATGTGAACGAGCTATAAATTTATGATTATATATTTGATTATTCGATTGTGATAGTTCCTACTTCCTAGTAAATCTACATAGCTCGTACTAAATTTAAAAAAGATTATTAAATTACTGTTGCATTACAATATTCTATTCCTAATTCTTAAAATCATTATGAACTACTTTTATACTTTTCTAAATTGAACAGTAAGTATTTTGTTCCTAATTGTGATGTTATGTTCGAAAATTTTGATGATTCTAATTATTAACGTCATTATGAACAGCTTGTATTTATAAAACATGTAAATAATTAATAAATAAAATAAGCTACGTTATGCATTACATTTTTGCCTTTTTTTCTTTAGGCCTCGACAGGAGGTAGATATATGTTACGCGTTATCATTATTTTCAACATTGATTCTTATAAGTCAACAACTCATCATCAACAATAAAAATTTTCAAATTTTATGTGCTTGATATTATTCTGGCATGCTCATTAACAATGGTAAGAGAAAAAACACTGCTGCTCTATCTGAACTTGAGATCCTACTGGAAACTTTGCTGAGTGGTTATAATAACATCATCAATTATCAGTAACACAAAAGGAAGTTGACAACAGCAGGTTTGAAGCTTCTGAACCATGTCTTGAAAACTGATGCAGCCCAGTTGGGGTTGCAACCCGATCAAAGTGCAGAAATGCAGGAAAAGAGAGAATTGATCAATGTAGGCTAAGGCCACCTGTGCAGCTGCATCAAAAATCTACAATGCCATCTTATGCAGAAACTTACAGGCACAGTTCAGTGTAAATTAGTCAAAGATGTTTATGTTAAAAGTATCAGTGTGGGTTTTAACGTTACACAGAAAACATAACTGGTGCACTTTAATGGCACTGCTCTACAAGACCAAATTTGACCAAATAATTAACAATGTGTGCACACACAGTACAAGCATCTAATCATACATGTGCACACAAATGAACACATGTGCTGATCACACAAATGTGCAAGCGTGCACAACATACCAATACAACAAAGACACCGAGCATGTGCTAACTTGAACAAGGAGTAGAAGATTGGCTAGAATTTACCTATCAAGGAGAATCGTTTGGCTGCGGGACCAGTATTTGATGTTGTTGCAAGGGCCAGACCAAGAGGATCAAAAATGAAGAAGTAGCCTGATGAAATAATTGTCAGGAGATCACATATGAAGTAACTGCTAATCAATCCTAGCCCATAATTAAGTGCATTGCCCTGAATTTTCCATGGAGGAGGTAACTGGAGACCACACACATCTTCCACACTCAAAGTGGCCCCTTCCAGTACTACGGTCAGAGAAGGACCTTGGAAGTCACCTAGACATACAGTGAAAAAAGAAAACAGAAACAAACTAATGATTTTATGACATTGAACCGGAAACCACGTGAGAGCTAGAACGCTAGATGAAGATTAACAACAAAACATGAACAAAAAATTGAAACCATTGCTTCCCTTTTGAAGCCTTGATCGAGAGAATGTTAAGATGGTCTAACAGTAGAAGAACATGCATACCAAGATTATGCTGCAATAAAGATTGTCTTGAATGTTCACGTTTATCATATATCAAATGCAGTTTCTTCGCCTTGCAGCAATCCGCCATCTCTAGAAGGTCAAACAACATAGAATTGACGTCCCCATATAAAGCTAGAAGGTCACATATTCTAGCATAATCCATGCACGGTAAATTCCTAGTCATCTCTTCCTCAACTAATGACGAACAGCGAAGGGATTGAATCCCCAGCTTTTGTGCTAGATGATTAGTAATACAAGGATGTACAAAATGCTTTGCATTGGAACCATTTTTCTCCAACCACGGCGCATCATTATACACAAGATTAGAAGGATGCATTAAAACCCCAGAAGAATCAGGAATCAATAGTGAGTTCATCAAAGAATCATCTAAAGGATGTTCGGCAGAACAGTCGGCAAAAGCTTCCAAAACGCGATGTACAAAACTCAACTGCTCATCCGATAATGGCTCTTCTTTCTGATCGTGTTGCAGGCATTGTAGGACACGAACATAATCGATCGCATCAAAGGTTGATTTCACACCCAACTTTGAGAGCAAGTCTCTGAAATCTGAAAGTTCGGATGGTACAGCATATAGATAAGGAGGATATTTTACAGGAGAGTCAAATGCAAGTGCTTGTGGTAATATGAAATTATCCCCTATCCATACCCAGGAAACACCACCCAAAGCCTCTTTCAGAATTTTGAAATCATCAGTATCAACAAATCCCTGCAATTTTGAATATATTGATGGGATTTCCCTTTCTAAAATAGCATCAATAAAAGATTCTTCTTCATGTTGCAGTTTAAGATCATTGTAGGACTTGGAGATCTCAACTAACTGAGTGGTGAGAACTTCTACATCCAGTGAGTCTAGCCAGCCAAGTTTGTGTTGTATGTAATTTGAGCAGTAATCACTGTCCAGAATTCGCATTTTGGATGAGACCATCCACATCTGTGATCTAGGTCTCGTGATGTTTGGAGGTGCAACATATTTATCTGATGCGAACCATGGAAGTTCACGAAAAGGTGGAGAAACAGAAACAGGACACCATGCAATGGTCCTAATTTCTGACCAAAATTCCTCTTCTGATAAATCAGAAATGAAATTGGAAAGAAAGAATTGCACGTCCTGATCGCATATATCATACCCATCTTTTTGCATTTCATCCTGTGTTTCTTCATCAAGTGAACCAGCAGTCATGTTTAGCATTAGACTAGCAGTGTCTTGGTTACTTGGTTCAACATTAGCATCTGAGAGCTTGGACCCAAGAGCATTCAGATAAACAAGTAACCTCTGACTACGAGTGAGTGCATCCACGTTCCCTGAATCATGCAACATCGACACTGATCTGGCACTATCAAGTAAACAAGTAAAACTCAAGGCTCTCTTAAGTCCCATACTTGCTAATAATTCGAGTATGCCAGCATCTATAAACTTGTCACAAGGAAAGAAAACTTCTTTGTGCAACAAATTCTGCAACCCTGGTGCATGAGGATCATAAAGCCTGGGGATAATTTTAAAAATGTAGTTCAGTAGCAAAAAAAAAAGTATGAATTCTAGAACATATCTTCTATGGCTGATCAATATAACAAAATGATGCTTATGGTGAGCATAGCATTAAACTTGGCATTATTTCCATAACAAATCATAAGTAAAAAAGAATCAACATGAGATAAGATTCTGAGAATGTGTAAAGAAGAAACCCAACAAGATAGTATAGAGAAACCATGCATTGTATATAATATGAATTTCACATGTTGTGTATAGCAGTATAAGTGGCTTTTTCAAATCATACTAGCAACATCTCCTACTTGACCAATTAGAAGATTATTTACACTCAAATGAGCATCAGAAGAAGTGATGGCCAGCTAGATAGCAGTTAAGAAAAGTTATTGTTAGAAGAGAGTATTAGTTTAGCATTGGTTTAGTCCCATATTTCTTGTGAGACTAACTTGTAACTAATCCATCTCTATAAATAATAAAGTATAGAGTGAGGGAGATCTCTCCAAATCTCAACATGGTATCAGAACCTATCCCTAACTCTAACCCTAATACTAATCCAAATTCCTAAGCCTAAACCTAACCCTAACCTTAGGTCAGTCGCCGGTCTCCAAAATTCTAGTCGCCAAAACCCTGCAGTCGTCTCTCTCTGAAACTCTAACCCTAATTACCACGTCTTCACATCCACAGCACCCGCCGCCACATTCATCTGTCACCCTCGTCCTCGTCCTCGCTACGCCATCGCCATCGTCCTCATCTTCCTCGTCATCGTCATCGCCATCATCGTCATCGTCCACCTCATCTACGTCCTCGCCCTCGAGCTCATTCGTCATCCGATCTATATCCGCAACCCGACGCCGCTCGACGCCGCCACCATGTCAGCCGCTCGCCGCTCTCTTTTTGCTTTTGGATCTGAATCAGATCTGCAAGTTGCCCTGTAAAAAAATTTAAAAAAGGAATAAACCTTCGGGTTCCATCTTAACCTTCAGGTTCTTGATCTTTAACATTCGGGTTCCAGGTTAACATTCGGGTTCTTGCACTTTAACCTTCGGGTTCAAAATTAAACATTCGGGTTCTTGGACTTGTTCAGCCCACTGGCTAACTCAAGAATTATTTTTTTGAACTTGGACATACTTTAATTGTATTCATTTTGGAGTACAACTTGTGAAGGGTATTGTCTTGAACTCTATTTGTCTGTTTCATGATGGTCGGATTTGAGAAACTCAAGGATTCTGAGTTAACGGTCCAGACGAAAGTTACGGAGATATTATTTAGTAGAATCACTGATCGGAAGCTTGATGAAATTAACTATCTCCAATGAAAACATGTTATTAAAATCTACGTGGTAGGCCGAGGCAAAACTAGCTATTTGTTGACAGACCCTCCTACTTCGACACCAGAATCTTGAACATTGGATGATAGTGTCCTCTTGCATCAAATTCTTAATACTATGGAGCCTAAAATTCAGGATTTAGTTCTTCATTATATGACAGTGAAGGAACTTTGGTGCTTTTCGCAAGATCTCTATGGGGATCAGTGTTTTAAATATCGGCGATATATCGGATATTATCGATGATATATCGGATTTTTCAGCTTGCCGATATGATAACGTGGTTGTTGAGAATTTAAACCCGACCCGACCAGTTTTCACAATAAAATACAATACTCAAACCCCCTTCGTGAATCCAAACCTTCAAGCCCTAAATCTTCGTCACCTCTTCGTCGCCTTTTTTCTCCAGCAAATCTTCATCGCTTCTTTGTCGCGATAAAGCTCTTCGTCGCCTCTTCGTCCTCGCCGCCTTCAAGCCCTAAATCTCATCGCCTTCAAGCCCTAAATCTCTGGCGGTTGTTCTCCAGCGAATCTCCAACGAACCTCGCCGTCGCCTCGATTTCGTGAATCTCCAGGAACCTCGGTCTCGCCTTCGTGAATCTCCAGCGAACCTCATCGTCAAACTCTAGCGGGATTGAGGTATCATCTCTTCTTCATTTCTTCTCTTCTCTCCTTCGTGTTTTGGTTTTATTGTTTTTTCTGGCTGCTATTTTCTATTTTTTTTTCTTTAAGTTGATTAGGTCTTGTTCTTTAAACAGATATTATTAACTGTGAGTCTGTGACTTGTGACTTGTGAGACTTGTATTACTGATTATTATGTTGTGGGACTTGTATAAGAAATTTCTGTTGTGAGACTTGTATAAGAAATTTGTTAAAGTTAACTGTAACTAATTTTTTTAACCGCAACTAGTTTATAGAGACTTGTTGTGACTTGTAAGACTGTATTACTGTGACTTATTCATTTGCTTATCTCAATATAAGTTTTTATAACTACAACTAATTTTCAATCAATATAAGTTCTTTCACTGCAATTAGTTTATAGAAAATTTGTAATTAATTTTAATAAAATACTTGTGTGTATAAGCAAATTTAATTGTAATTATAATTAAATTTGAGCAATTAGTTTTAACTACAACTAATCTTTCAATGCAACTACTCTAGCTAATTATAAGTTTATAACTTGGTCAATAATCTCTGAGTTTCGTCAAATCAATGTTCACTCTTCACTGCGACTAATATTGATTAGTTTTACAACTTGATTCTGCAGATAGTTTACAATTGTTATTTTAAGTTGTCTTCCTCTGTTCCTTACTTCATTCCTTGAAATCTTGATGTGATTTTGATCTCAAGTCTGCAACAAAATAGAACTGACTGATGTTAGGCAAAAAATTTTATGACGTGATAAATAAATAAATATACAATTGTGCAATTATGTTTGCTATTTTATTTTCAAACTTGTGTTCACATTTCACTCTCTCTTAAATGTTGATAATACAATGTCTTCTGAAGGTCAAGCGTCTAATAAACCACCAAAGTCAGCCGGTAAAGATTCTTGTTGTGCATATGGTGAGCGGGTTGGTAATGATGCTTTAAAGGTTCGTTGTAAGTTTTGTGGGCAGTCTATGTGTGGAGGCATAAGCCGATTCAAACAACACTTAGCTGGAATCAAAGGGAACTGTTTGCCGTGTGAGAAGGTCCCCGAAGATGTGAAGAAAAAAGTTAATGAAATCATTGATAGTGCCAAGAAGAATAAATGTGCAAAGGAGTTGAAGATGCAGGATTTACTCGATGACGTTCATATAGGGGAGGAAGAGGGATATGAAGGCAGTGTGACCGCATCTACTCAGAGTCAAGAAGCTCATCATCATCCTCCTTCAAGACGAAAGGACCAATGGACTCTTTTGCGGGCCGCTCTCATGAGGAGTCGGCCGAACAAGTATTAAAAATGAAACAACCGGTGATGGACAGCAAGTACAGGAAGAAGGCAAGAGATGATGTAAACAGGTATATTAGGAGATGGTTCTATGAAGCTGGCATCCCTTTTAATACTGCAAGTATTCCTTCTTTCATACAAATGATGCAGGCTATTGGAAAGCTTGGAGCCTTCTTGGATGCTCCAACACCATATGAATTGAGGGAGACTATTCTACAGACAGAGGTGGATGAGACAAGGGAGATTGTTGAAAAATTTAAGAAGAGTTGCTCACTTAACAGGTGCTTCATAATGATCGATGCTTGGAGTGATCGGAAGATGAGGAGTATTATGAATATAGTTGTGCATTCAGATGGAGGAACAGCATTTTTAGGTTCATGTGATGCATCAGGCGACAAGAATGATGCGAATTATATATGCAACTATGTGGAGAAAGCTATTGAAGAGTTGGGAGCGCAGAATGTTGTGCAAATTATCACAGATGGAGCTTCAAATAACATGTCAGCCGCAAAAAGCTTAGCAATTAAGAAGCCAAATATATTTTGGACAACTTGTGCGGCACACACTATTAATTTGATGTAAGCCGATATTAGCCAAAATAAGATCTATTCGGAGTGTAATTGCAATGGGAAGAATTGTGTTGATGTACATCTATAGCCACACGAGATCTCTTCATGTGATGAGAGAATTTGCACGGGGGACCTTGTAAGACCCCGGGTGACACGATTCGCTGCGGCATTCCTTGCTTTGGAGTCATTGAGAGATAAAAAGAAAGTGCTAAAGCAAATGTTTGTCTCTAATGAATGGATGGAATGCGAGCTTTCAACAAAAGAAGCGGGGGAAAAGGTACGATACAATTTAAAAGTATTCATTTGCTTTAAAATATATAATTCTATTGTATTACTAATTATTATGTTGTTTTTTTACTATTTGTAGGTTACCGAGATCATTCATAGCAACAAGTTTTGGGACAACGTTGATCTTGCCCTTAAGAGTTTTTTCTCCTTTGGTGAAGGTTCTAAGGAATAGATGGTGATAAAATCCCCTCAATGGGGTTTGTGTATAGAGACATGTTGAAGGCTAAGGAGGAGATCAAAGAGGCCTTTCATGATGAAGCGAAGAAGTTTCTTATAGAGAAGATTATTGATAAGAGATTTGATGTCAAGCTTAAAGAACCACTCCATAAAGCGGTATATTATTTAAATCCTTATTTCTACTATCCAAATCTTATGGAGATTGAAAAGGATGGAAGTTTCTTGAGTTGCCTTGTTGATTGTATGAACAAATTCTATCCAGATGATGGTGACATGCTTGGCAAGATTGGAGACCAACTCTCTGATTATCAACACCAAAGAGGATCATTCGGTAGAGAACTTGCAAAGAGAGAAGCAAAAAAACCTAATAATAATCCAGGTATTTATTCATTTTTCATTCAAACTAATTTGGTGATTTGACTAATTCTTGTTTGAATGTTATAAGTTACTAATTGTTTGCAACTATGACTTTAACTAGTTATATGGTGAAAAACTTTTTGGCACTGACGCTTCAAAGTTGAGGATGATGGCAATGAGAATTTTAAGCTTAACAACTAGCTCTTCGGCATGTGAGAGGAATTGAAGCACATTCGAGATGGTAATGGCTCTTTTTAACTTTAAATCATATTGGATCATATTTAAGACTAATTTGTCCTTCTTTGTGATTTTAATTTGTAGATTCATACAAAAAAGAGGAATAGACTAACGCATCAGAAATTACATGAATACGTCAAGTTCAATGCAAGGTTGAAGAATAAGCATTCCAACAAGGATAGAGATCATTTAATTGCCTTTGATGATGAAGAAAGGTCCTCCGAGTGGTTGATAACTACAAAGAAGAGAGGAGATCATCATGATGAGAGCGATGATGAAGTATTTGCGGGGGAATCTTTTACTTGGAGGCAATATAGAGATCTCATTGGAGCTAATCCTAAAAAGAGAAAGAGTGTTAGAACAAAACAATATAAAAGAAAGAAAAAATCCGGAGAATCTTCATCAAAGGGAAAGGGAAAGGAGCCTTTGGAAGATGAAGAGGAATACATGGAATCTTCGGAGTCTGATTCGGATGAGGGAATGGATAATATTCCAACGTTCAGCTCCGATGAAGATTAATTTAGTTATCTTTGCTTTTGCTTTCTTTTGGATTTGCTATTTGAATGTTTATGAATTATGAACTATTTGTTGATTTTAGAACTTGGTTAATTGTTGATTAGCTTTTGTTTATGGATATTAATATAGCTCATAACTACTAAATATCAACTTAGTATGGTTATATTTCATTTTGGTTAGTGATTCTAAACATGATAATTTACATTTTGGTATGTTTATATTTCATTAAGCATGGTTAGATTACATTATATATATATATATATATATATATATATATATATATATATATATAT
>BQKN01062056.1:132150-163820 GCA_022839385.1 Asparagus kiusianus
TATATATATATATATATATATATATATATATATATATATATATATATCATCCACTATATCACTCCGATAATTACTACTTATCCCCGATTTCCGCTATCCGATAAGGATTTTGACCATCCGATAAACCCCCGATAACCAATATTTAAAACCTTGATGGGGATAGCAACAATATTAATCGGGCATATGAATTCAAGAGCTGTTTCGTAAGAAACAGTATGGTAAACTCATGGATGATCATTATTGTGAGTGCAATCGTCTGGCTAAAGAACTTCATCAGATTTTTCCTATTACTGGAGATGTAAAACAAATGTTAAACCAATGAAATAAACTTTATAGTACTCACCTACTTGGGTAACCTCGATTCCATTTACTCCTCTGCTCGACCACAAATCATGGGGAGCTCCGTCATTAGTTCTCTGGCTGAGACTTATCACTTTCTGAAGAATGTTGTCCCTGCACAACCACTTACATCCATTACGGATCGCTCTGTGCTTGCCACTCAGAGTTAGCAGTCTTATGGATGAGGGGGTCATACTGATGGTCCTAGAAGAGGTAGATATAACTTTGAAGGGAGGGGAAGTTACCACACTAGTCATTCTGGGGGCCGAGGTGGTCAACGAGGTGGCCGTGGAGGTCATCTCAAGACGGACATGCTCATGACAATGACTCGGTGAAGACTTGTAACTACTACCACTAGCCAGGATATCTCAAATATAATTGTCTTGAATTGGAAAAGAAGAAAACCAATGGTGCTTACATGACCACTCAGGATAACTTCACCTTATCTGATAGTGAAAGTCAACCACAGTCACTCTTCCATGATGCGAAGCTGCAGCATCAATTTTAGTAATTTTAATTATTCCAGGCTTCCAGCAGTACCAGAGTTGATAAACATCGTCTTCCTCCTTATCCGCTAGTCTCAAAAGTACAAGTACCCCTTTATATTTACTTATATCGTCTTCGTCTAATACTTGGATTATAAATACATGTGCCACTGATCATATGACTGGGAATCAAGATATCTTGTCATCTTTCTCCCCTACATCTAATTCACTTATATTAGCAGATGGTTCACGTACACCTGTTTAGGGTATCAGCAATACCAATCCTACTCCTAGGCTTTCTCTTTCCTCTGTATTCTATCTTCCTAGTTTTTCCTATAACCTTTTATCTGTTAGTAAGATTAATAAATCTCTAAACTGTACAATGACATTCTTTCCCACACATTGTGTCCTTCAAGACCTGATCACGAGGAAAACGATTGGAATGGGACATAAGCAAAACGTTTTTATAAACTGAAATCGAGCGCCAAACATTTGGCTGATATCGGAAACTTATCAGCCCTACAATATCACTGTCAGGTAGGACATCCCTCTTTCTGTTCTCAAGCTTCTTAATCTCCAGTTCAAATCTCTTTCCTCATTAGAGTGTGAGTCATGTCAACTTGGCAAACACCATCGCATTGTTATAAATAGCGGTAAATAGCCACGCAATAACGACGCTAATAGCGTTAGCGTTCGCGTTCCCTTCCCTTCCTGCTATGTTGTCGCCCAATAACGATGATATTGCGGAATATGCGTTTTTCGCTTATAAAAACAGTCAATAGCGCACCACAGCAGTGAGTAGCGAGCGATTACGGGCAAAATTTGTTTTTTTATCGCCATTTAAAAGCGGTTTGAGATTTATTTTTTTAAAGTTAAACCTGACCTGCAACAACTACATCACACCACCTCCCTCGCTTTCCGACGTACTCCTACCGTTTCCCATAGCCTCTCCCTCAGCACTTCCTCTCACCTCCTCTCGTCGTGAGATCTTCCCAGTACAGTCCTCTCACCCCTTAGCTCATCTTCTTAAATATAATAACGCTTTGACTTCTCCAGTTGTCTTCGGTATTATGTGACGGTTACATGTCTATTTCATATTTTGGATCTCTTTAAATCATCAAATGTACTTTTAGATTTTCTAAACTTTTTTATAATTTTTTAAATATTTATATATATCTAAATTAGGTCGTTATTTGACTTTACGCTTTTTACCACTATTTTGTCGTAATAGCTTCAAATAGCCTTGCATCACTGCTACACGACGCTATCCACTATCGATAACATTACACCATCATGTGTCTTATTCTAATCGCGTCAATAAGAGGGCTACTAAGCCATTTGATCTTGTTCATTCTGATATCTGGGGGCCATGTCCAATAACTTCTAAATTGAGATTCTAATACTTTGTCAGTTTTGTGAATGATCACTCTCGTATTACTTGGATTTATCTTCTCAAGCCTAGGTCTGAAGTCTTTTATACATTTAAACTCTTTTATTCTGAAATAGTCAATCAATTCAAGTCTTCGATAAAAACTTTCCGATCTAATAATGCAAAGGAATATTTAGATGGTAACTTCACTAGTTTCCTTAAACAACATGAAATCCTCCATCAGTCTTCTTATGTTTACACTCCTCAGCAAAATAGAGTTGCTGAACGAAAGAATAGACATCTCCTTGATATTGCTCGGACTTTGTTATTTCATCGCCATGTTCCCAAAAAATTTTAGGGAGAAGTTATATTAACAGTATGTTACTTGATTAATCAAATGCCCTCTTCTGTTCTGCAAGATAAATTTTCTTTCAAAGTTCTATACCCAACGATGATCTCTTTTCGCTTCCTCCAAAGATTTTTGGCTCTCTATGTTTTGTTCATAATCACAAGTCCAACTAAACAAAAGTTTGACTCTCGATCTATTAAAGATATTTTTCTATGCTTTGTTCATAATCACAATCCAACTAAACAAAAATTTAACTCTCGGTCTATTAAAGATATTTTTCTTGGCTACTCCCGAAAGAATAAAGGTTACAAGTGTTTCTGTCCGTCACTCAATCGTCTTATGTTATCTGCTGATGTAACATTCTTTGAAGATAAACTCGGTCATTCTAGTACTCCATCTTCATTATCACTGGATGAGTATGACTATTTAATCTTGCAAGAGTTATTGGTTAACGGTGGTGGTTCATCCGCTGACAATACTATACTGACAAAGACTCAGTTCGGTTTAACGACTCAATTCAAGTTTATCATCGTCGCTTTGTTCTTGCTCCTATGCCAACGTCGATCTCCACACCACGTCCTCAACCCGAAAAACCTGAATCAGTAAATGTAAATTTACCCCCTTCTGCGGAAGACCTTCCTATTGCACTTCCGAAAGGGACACGAACTTGTACTTAACATCCTATTTCTAACTTTATCTCCTATGATCGCCTCTTCTCTACCTTTCGATCTTTTATTACTTCCCTCGACTCATTTGGTTCCCAAGAATGTGTCAAAAGCCTTGTCTATTCCAGGTTAGAACCAAGCGATGCAGGACGAAATGAAAGCCTTGCAGCAGAATGAGACTTGGGATTTGATCTCACTTCCACCAAGAAAGCGGCTAGTCGACTGCAAGTGGGTGTACACTGTTAACTTGAATCCTAATGAAACTTTGGCACGCCTAAAAACCTGACTGGTTGCTAAATGCTATTCACATATGTATGGCTTGGATTACATAGATACCTTCTCTCCGGTAGTAAAAATAATATATGTTCGGATTTTTATTTCGTTAGCAGCGATAAATTACTGGCCACTTCATCAGTTGGACATCAAAAATACATCACTTAATGGTATTCTAGATGAGGAGGTTTATATGAAGCAACCACCAAGTGTTGTTGCTCATAGGGAGAATGTGAAGGTGTGTAGGGTGAAAAAATTACTCTATGATCTGAAGCAGTCTCCGGGAGATTGGTTTGGACGTTTTGCATTGATTCTTCAGGAATTTGGGCTTTGTCGTGCACAAAAATATCATTCTATCTTCTGCCAATTTCAGAATGGCAAATAAATTCTGCTAGTTGTCTATGTGGATGATATTATAATTACAGGGGATGATGCTTCTGATATTAACAGCCTAAAAAAGCATTTACAGACATTTCCAAACCAAAAATCTTGATTCCCTAAAATACTTCTTAGGCATTGATTCCCTAAAATACTTCTTAGGCATTGAAGTTGTAAAGTCAACGAAGGATATTTTTTTATCACAAAGGAAGTTTCCTGGATATGCTCTCAGAAACCAGGATGTTAGGATGCAGAAGCAGTGATTCTCCATTGGATGTGAACTCAAAACTACTACCAGACCAGGGGGCGCTTCTTGAGGATGTTGGATAGTATAGGAGATTGGTGGAGAAACTGAATTATCTGACGATGACCAGACCTGACATCACATTTGCAGTCAGTGTTGTGAGTCAGTTCTTGTCCATACCAAGAACTACTCACTTGGATGCAGTAATGATAATTTTAAGGTACTTGAAGAAGGCTCCCGGATGAGTAATTCTCTACTCAAATCAAGGACACCAGAGTTGTAAGCTTCTCTGATACAGATTGAGCTGAATATCCTTTTGATAGGAGATCGACTACTGGATATTATCTTTCTTAAAGAAAGTCTGGTGTCATGGAAAAGTAAGAAGCAAAGTGTTGTATCTCGATCCAGTGCAGAATAAAAAAAAAGAGCTATGGCAAATATGACACTTGAGATAGTTTGGATCAGAGACCTATTGACAGAGATTGGTCTCCCTACAGAATGTCCTATGAGTCTATATGGCGACAATAAAGCAGCAATTCACATTGGTGAGAATCTCGTGTTTCATGAGAGAACCAAGCACATTAAAGTCGATTGTCATGTAGTCCGGAAAAAGCTCGAGGACAAAATCATCACGACAAAATATGTATCGACAGTACATCAGTTAGCAGACATTCTTACAAAACCACTTAATCGAACACGGGTTGACTTTATTTTTGACAAGCTGGGCATGCATGATATATATGCTCCAGCTTGAGGGGGAGTGTTAGAAGAGAGTATTAGCATTGGTTTAGTCCCATATTGCCTGTGACACTAACTTGTAACTAATCCATCTCTATAAATAATAAAGTATAGAGTGAGGGGGGATCTCTCTAAGAAACTATTTTCTCTCCAAATCTCAACAGTTATCAACTATAAAGCACATACCATGACATTTCCGTTTCATGTTGGTGCTTTTTAGAACTACTTGTGTCTACATTATGCCATCTCAATGTGCGAAACTCCCATGTCCATGCCCCTCCGACCTCCCCCTTTGACCCTTCTCGCCATCACGGCAGTGAGTTCTCCCCCCCCCCCCCCCCCCCCCCCCCCCAAAAAATTTTAAGTAGTAGACATGGATTAACTGAGTTAGTTAAGTGTGGATTGGTCATATTCAAAAAATCTTAGTCCATTTAACAAAAGGGCTAGGAATATACCCAGAATATTCCTTAACAGAAAATGAGAGGGTTATTTTAACCCAATGAGGTAGAATGTAGGGACAAATTAACAAATATTCAGGTTTGGAGGCTAAATCGGTAAATAGAATTTATTTGAGGGGGGGGGGTATATAGGCAATTTGAAAATTAAGGATGATAGAATATTCCAAGAATCTTTAGTGTAAAGTAACAACAGATCCTATTTGGGATAAAATATATGGGCTTCATTACAATATTAACAATTTGAGGAAAAATTACAAATCCAATATTGCAAAAAGAAAAACATTTACAATATACAAATCTTGGTCATAGGTTCCACCAGAATATGATATATTTAATCTTAAAAAGTGTGTCATAACAAAGTCAACCTATCAAATAAACCCGATTAACTTCCCAAGGAACACATTCCTAATCTCCTAGTATACATGACATCATTGATGTGGCCTGACAAGGATATAGGTTTTGTTAACAGCGGAAGAACTCAAAAAATTATATTTCTGATTTACCACCAATTTTCTTTCCCCCAAGGACATCAGATTCAATATTTGAAATGAATACCAATCACAGCTCATGCTTCTGTTAGTTAGGAATGTCTTAAAGCTACTAATAAAAACCAAGCAGCACACCTCATGAAAGTCTTTAAAAATTCACTGAAAAGCAGTTGGATATGACTCGTAGACTTGTTTAACATTGTTAGATCACTGAATATCCACCCAATTACCCACCAACAAATATCACCCCAAGATATCTTGAGGCAGGCCCTCCAAAATGTTATATCGCCATATACAATCAGTATTTGGTAGCAAAGCATATAATGATGTTTCCAGTAGTGCAGCTTATAACTAGACATCATTAAACATAGTTCGCCAATATTCTAACAATGTCCAGGAAAGACTGTGATCAACATGCTCCAGTTGGACTGGATATCATGATTTAATGCATGTAGTGGAATCGTTTTTCCCTCCTCTTTAAATGATGGGAGGACTACATCGACCACAAATTGTACATATCATGACCGGCTTCCTCTACAAGTTAGAATGCTGAAAACAGATTCATAAATGTGGAAAAATATCACAGAATAAATGCAAGGATGCCTGCCTTTTTTTTTTCTTTGCACAATAAACAAGACAATTCAATTTAGTTTTAAAGATAGAAATCAAATTGCATATAGACTTCCTCAATCATTACTGTGGGTAAGAACCACACAAGAAGGAAATTTCAAGTCAGTTTTGAAGAGAGAAATTAGATATCTTGCTCAATGCATTATTGTGGGCAGAGTCTAAACGAGAAAAATCATGAAAACCAGCTAACCACACATTAATAGCATAATCGGGTACAAGTTAGATTAGTCTGATCTTATAAAGATTTTGCACCACTTATATAGTGAGAATTGGAGTTCTACAATTATCATAGGTTAGGCATGAAAGTGAGCTTACCTGGAAGGATGTTGCCAGGACCCATTGGCTGCTAAAACAAAAGGGATTTCAGATATTGCAGTTCTTATTGCAGTATCCTGTTCCATTAAAAGCTTTACATCATGTAGGATTGCAGAAAGAATGCCCGGCTCTGAAAGGAATCTTGACATATGGTTTAGCACGTGTTCCGTGTAAAATTCAGCTCTTGAAGCTTCTTTAATACCTACATAGCATCTTAGGATGTTCTTTTCCCTATCTGAATCTGTTTGTATAAAATTGTCATCCAGAAGATCGTCGTGTATACCATCTGGTTTGAGCCACTTTGAGGGGTTAGTTAAACATGTGAGCTTTCTGCTTCTGTAAGCCTCAAATATTGGAAGATGCTTGATAGTCTCAATATGCTTCGAATTCATCTGATCTGCAGAGAACCACTTAGACTGGAAAATAAAACTTCGAAGCTCATGCATTTCTCCTCTGGAGGCATTCAAGAACAACTCCTTAAAATCGAGTAAATTGGAACCAACTGCTTGCACAGCATTTATAATGCCACTGGCTGTTGCATCCTGAACGAAGTACTTTAACTGAGGGTGATCTAGTGGAAGATCAGACCTTAAAAAGACACATCCTAGTTTCTGCAATAAAGAAGACATGTTCTCACTCCATCCTTTATCTCTAATTACATATGAACTTTCAGAAAGCTGAAAGAGATGGCCACTCCCAACAGGCAGTATGGGCCATTTGGAAAATATCTTAAGGTCAGTGCATGAAGACCGCAAATAGCTCCACAGCATCCCAATCCATTCTAAAGTCGGTTGGCCTTGTTGACCAGGATCCCAAGACACCTGCTTAGCATGCTCCCATTCAGCTGGAAGAATCCTAGGGAAGAGTTCCACAAGAGAATGGCATGTCAACTCATACATATTTGTCAACCCAGACTGAGCAATACCTTGTAACTTCTTGAAAACTCCACTTGGAATTGCTCGGTCTACAAGAAGATGTGGGACTGAATTCTTAAGAAGATCATATTCTATTGGCGATGTAATGAATATTCTTTCACCCTCTCCTCGCTTACTAAACATAGTGAATGAGCTAGTTGCCAAAGGAACCAAAGGTAGTCCAACCAAATTATCAGAGAATGATGATCCTTTCATGTCAGTCAAACAATACTCTAATGCAATTAACATGGCTTCCTTGTCCTTAAAACCACGCTTGCGACGAATCAACAAGGTCCTCAGTAGGCAGGGATTCAAATAATGTAGAGACGGGCAAGCCTCCATAAATCTATCTACAATTGGCTCAGAGACTGTGGCCATGGGCAAACCAGCATCTGATAATGCCTCAGCAAGTTCAACTGCCTTAGGAAATGTAAAATCAGGGAAAATAGCTTGCCTTGTTGAGATCCACTGTCCTCCTCTAGCTTTTGTATACAAAACAGGAAGTCCAAGATCAGCAGTTGACAGATAGAACTTGTGCACCATTGATGCCCATGGCTCAAGCCCTGAAAAAGTGGGCCAAAACGAAAAGAACAGATCAGATGGACCAATCTCTTCTGCAATGCAACCAAGCAACCGACTGTAAGCAGGAGCAACAACATCTTCAAGAAGGCAGATATTCCACTCAGAACGTGTCTTCCCGCCTCCTGCCATGTCACTACCAAACCAGATATCTCGTCTGTTAGATGATAATTCAAAATACGCATTAATATGTACTGGAAGGCTAGTAATGATTGGTAGAGGCAGGAAGCAAAAAGCTCGTCCATCAACATGTTTCCTGTCTTGCATTGAATTTTCACAAGATTGCAAAGCTCCTTCAGAATTCTCAGAATCATCTGCATCATTAACATTTACAGAATGAAGGTATGCGGCGACAGATGCCCAAGGAATAAAATTATGTGATCTGTTACCCAAGCTGACAGATTTATTTTTAGCATTTCCTCCACCAATACATTCACTGATCATCCAGTGATGTGCAATGCGGTTAGATGGACTTTCTTCCATAACTGCAACTTTCTGACAACACCATGGCAGATCTCTGTCCATGGTCTTATCCAACCTACTCAAAAATTGGTTTTTATCCATTCCATTTTGCTGGATTCCATTAACAAAATTGAGCATCGCATGAAGTGGATGTGGTTCTTTCGCAAGCCCACTAATATTCTGTTTACAAACACGATGAACGAGCTGCATATCATTTCCAGGCCCCTCTTTCACAAAAACACTGATCTTTTTGACATTACGAAGAAAAAGCAAAGTCTCAGATACCACTGTAGAAAATGAAGAGAAAAGCAACTCTACATCTTCAGGGGAATATTTTTCTCTCTTTATTTGACTTCTAGAAGCAGCCATTTCATTCCTGAGAGGAAAGCGAAAAAGGGTACCAGGAAATGATTGTTGTAAATCACAACCAAAGTGCAAGAATGGAGAGAACTGATCAGGAAACTGGTCTAAGATCCTTCTTCCGACAAATTTTATCCTCAGGCCTGGGTGAGTTGGAGAGATTCCAGGAAGATGGCATGCATGAGGGTCAAAAAGAACAATGTTATCCCCAGAAACAAAGCCAGGAATATCTGTAAAGTGATAAACACAATTGAAGCCAAGCCCAAACCTCCCTATAGCAAAAGGTTTTTCAAGTTTGCTATCTTGACCAATACGTGAAATAGCATAGAGGTCCTGTGGACTAAATACAGAGTTGTTGAAACAATATAGGGCAGGACCCTGCCATTCAGCCATCTCCGGTGAAAGAATAGATGAAGTTCCATACTGAGTTTTATCCAACAGGAAAACCACCTCAGAAGCCCGTGCATCCTCTGCATTTTGTACAAGTTCAAAAAGAATCCCTGGCCCATCAGCATACATTTCAACAATATGTTTGAGTCTTGTTGTCAAGGCTTCGTGCTGTCCAAAGGCTTCAGCAACACCAGACAAGCTCAAGTTCATGGAATCAGAACTCTCAGCAAGCAGTAGCCGACGAAGAGAGCGAACACCAAGTTTTTCTGCAACATCATTTGAGATGTTACCATGGACAAAATTATGGACATTTCTCTTTGAATTCAGAGTAACATTAGATGTATTTCCAAATATGCCCTCTCCTAGATCAAGCAGCCAAGGAGCATCATTGAAAACTAGATCAGTTGATAGAAACAGTCTAGATGACGTATCAGGTAAATAAATCTGAACCCGCAAATCCAGAAACTGAACTTCAGCCAGGTGCTGTACTACCAGAATGGCTGCTCTAAGTTCTGGACCATCAAGTGGAGTGCAACCCTTTCTAGAAGCCATTCGACAAAGAATGTTAGCATAATCAATAGGATTCAAATATTCCTTCACGCCAAGTTCCAAGAACAACTCCTTAAATACCGCAAGATCAACTGGAATGACTCGAATGTAAGGAGCTAGATGAAGATGGCCACTAAGGACAACTTCTGTTGCAGTTGCAAACCCATCTCCCACCCAAATCCACCGACACCCTTCAAGAACTGCTTTCACAATATCCATTTCATCTGATCCAATCAATTTTGCTAGCAGAGAGTATATTTTTGGCATTGCTAATGCGAGCTCTTGCCGAAGCATCTGATCAGTCACAAGCTCATTATTTTTTCCTAGTTCAAGTAGCTGGGCAGCAATTACACTCCCCCCAGGAGGCGAAGACCAACCCAACCCCAAAGAAAGGGCTGATGATGAACATTCACCATCGAGGATACGTGTGCTTGCAGAAACAAGCCACATATCTGACTTTACTCTAACGAGCTTAGGGGGAGCAACCATTGATCTCACTGAAGGCCATGGCAAAGCTGAATGAGGAGATGTTGTCAGCACTGGGCACCAGCAAATCGCTCTCAAATCAGTCCAGAATTTTTCAAGATCGACCTCCGAAGGCACGTCACGAGGCTTGATTGCCGTAGCGACTTTTGAAAACATAGTCCTGACCTTTGTTCGACTGTCAGGTGATGCATTATACAGCCATTTAACTGCGTTAACTTCAAGGTAGGAAAGAAGGACCTTACCCCGCAAATTAGCCTTAGACTGATCCTTGTACATTAATGATTCAACCTGGCGAGCACTTTGTATGATTGTGTCAACAGATACTGATGTCCTTAAACCCAGACACAGAAGCATATCCAGAATACCAGGATCTTGAAATAAGCCACAAGGAAAACTATCTGAATCTTCAAGAAGAGCATATAGTTCTTCTACACGAGGATCATAAAGAGATTGAGCAGTTTTTAATCCATCATTGATAGTTGGAACAAATTTTAACGTCCTTAGAGACTCTTTGAATGATGGATCATCCACGCTAAGTTGAGGTAGCTCTTTAAGGATGGACAGCATGATTACATCACGCATATCTGGTCGCAGTTCACCTAGTTTATTCAAAACATGTTGTCTGTAAAATTTTGGCTTTTGCATGCGTTCAACTTTATAATATCTTAGCAAAATCTCTTCCACACTGAGAGATGTACAGAGGACAAACTCACCACCTAGAAAGTATTCAGGTATATCAGCAGGTGGTAAGTACTTCTCAGGGCTTTCCAAATTAGAAAACTGGGGATTATTTGTAACTTCCCCAGCATAGACTCTGAAAATAGGTAGCTTTCTGCAATTCTTTATGTGAAGATCAGACAGAGAGCAGCCATAATACCACTTTGGTTCAAGGAAAAAATTATAGAGCTCAGTTTTCTCATCGACAGATAAATCTTGAAAAAGAATCTGCAACTGATTATAGTTTGAACAAATGGACTCAAAAATTGAATTCAGAATACCAGCAGCATCGCCATTATACACATATAGAGATAGATCTGAATGTCTGACCACAAAGTTCGGATCTAGTATCTTACAGCCAATTTTTACAAGAATTTCTTTCATAGTATTGGATAAGTTTTCTGCATCAAGCAACTTTGAGAATTTTGAAGCTCTATAAAGGTGTCCTGAACTAGATGGCAATATAGGCCATTCACTGAATATTGATAAATCGTAAGACCGATCTTGAAGATACTGCCAGAAAAGCACAAACCAAGCTGCCATATGGCAGGTAGTACCCAACTCTGGGTCCCATGAAACTCTGTTTTTAAATTTCCAATCTGCAGGGAAAAAACAAGGGAAGAACTGGAGGAAACTTTGACCATCTAGGAATGCAAGATTAGCATTAGAACTGCTGGCAATTTGAGAAAGTCTGCTAAATAAGTGAAGAGGAATGTTGCGGTCAATTACTCTATCAGGAACTACACTCAGAATTTTATATTCCAGCTCGTCACAAATAAAGTAGCATATTCCTTGTGAGGCTTCTGAAAAATTGCCAAACTTGCCATTTGCTAAAGGAAGCAACGGAAGGCCTTTAGAATGTTTAGAGACGTCAGAATCAATCAAATCACTAAGACAATATTCTAACAAAACAAACTTGTAAGAACTGCTTAAAATATCCAAAGTTCTGCATCTCCTGATAAAATTCCGTACTGCTTCAGGACTAACCATCCTCTGCGAAAAATTGGTAAAGTACTTGAAAAACATATCAATAAGAACCTTGGGCAAATGAACAATAGGCATACCCAACAAAACAAGAGCTTCACTAAGATCATTACTTTTCGAAAATTTCATGTCATGAATATATGCTTCAGCTGGTGATATCCAATTCCCACCTCCAGAATTGGAATATAATACAGGGTTTAAATAGATTATCTTGAAGATGCAGTCCACTAATATGTTCCATGGTTCCTCAAATGCACCACTTGGCCACAAAGAATAATACAGGTCAGTGGGACCCAGAAGCTTACGAGCGGCAAGCAGAAGCTCACTAAAGGCTGGAGCTAATCCATACTCCAATAAAAGCCTATTCCAGTCAGAGCGAAGTTTCCCACCCCTATCCATGTCAACTCCAAACCATATGTTGCGTCTGTTGGAGGAAACTTCAAAGTAACCATTCACTTGCACGGTCAGCCCTGTCCTAACAGGCAGGGGAAGAAAACAGAATGCTAGGCCTTCCTTAAGAAGAGTATCCTGTCAAAAGTAACTCCCATGAAAACAATAAAGAATCTTGACTTGAAGTACGAAACAACAGCAAAGACAGGAACAGAGCTAAATACAGGTGTTTACTTTCCAAGCACGTCCTAAAAAACGAGCCATTTTGCTTATAAATGGATTTGCAACATTTACAACTTAAGAACGTCACTAATGAAATGTGACTGTAAAATGAGAAGGAGATAAAACAGAAGCATTGTATCTGTTTTTTATCAACAATAAGGAGTCCAAGGCAAAAGTTTATACACAAATAAGATCAAAAGTTCGGGCTTTGTCTGTTTTCTATTGAAGTTTGAAATCTTCGTGTATGTACCCGACTCAAACTCCAAGTTTGGTTCAGTATCAGGAGTTTAGTAGTTTCGGCACTTCTTGATTTTTGGTATCGATGGCTTAAATTACTTCAATCTAAAAACCAATATCAAAAACAGTATAAAAAATCTTGATATGTTTTTGGAATAATTCTGAGGTTTATAATGGCTGTTGATGAAATATAATTTAAAAAAAACTATGAGGCAGTAGTTTCTAAGAAATTTTAACTAATTAATTTGATATGGTATTAATTTAGCAATGATTTTCTTGTTTATTCATTATGTTTCTTCTTCCTTGTTTTTCTCATTGCTATCAACTAATAAGTTTAATCTATGCGAATAAATTTTCATAAACCTAAGAAAAGTTTGGTTTTCAGTTGCTAGCTGGCGCAGATATGATGATACCCACTCATCATAAAGAGAAAAATTCACATTTTCCATCAGTAAAATCAATGTCATAGATATGATGGTAGACAACATTACATGGTATAATAACGAATCCTGTAAAGGGAAAATATTTTACCTCAGATGAACTATCAGATATATGTGCAGCAACAGATGCCCAAGGCAATAGGTGAAGGTCATAATCTTTAGCAGCCATAGTAGCAAACGTACCAAGTTTGCTGGAGGCTGATGCCATTCCTTGTACTATGAAAAACTTGTCAACTCTCTTCTCTAAAACTGTAGCTGAAGTGGCTTCACTCAGAAAATCTAGTGAAAAGAAATCCATCTGCGCATTAGAAGATGCCACTGAAGTAGATAATCTCACAAGTGCCTGCCGATGCCAAGCTGTATTTTCATCAGCCGACGTGACAGAGCATGAGTAAATTTTTTGTGGCTCAGCTGCACCAGTATCCCATATGTACATTTCGACTGAGATGATGCTTTTAAGGAAAAGCAGACTGAAAATAGCTTCTTTGTAGAGTTGAGAAAACATATAAGAAATATCATCTTTGGAGTATGCTTGCCGTGAAAGCTTACTGCCAGCCGCTTGATCTGCACTCCTCAAAGGGAAACGAAATAAAGTTCCATGGAAAGGCTTTGACATGTCACATCCAAAAGCACAATATGGCATAAACTGATCTTTATAAAGTGATATGGCTGAAGAACTAACATACTCAATACGTTTTCCAGGATTTGCAGCCGAAACATTTGGAAGATATGCGCCCTGGGGGTCGAATAGGACGACATACTTGTTGCTCACAAATGATGGAAGATCAGTCAAATGGTAAACCGAGTTAAAGCCAACCCTAAAAAAGAAAACTCATCAAGTCATTACTAAGTTCGTAAGATTGGTGCTTGAGAAATGATTTATTCCGTTTAAACACTGATTTCACAACAAAAAAAATATAGGTAATTACAAGACAAAGGAGTTCTGGTTTATTCCCATATACACAGAACTTAGTCAGAAACAGTATGTTTTATAGATAAAGTCTCTTGGGGCTATTTCATCACTTTTTTCGTTTGTTGGCTTGACAACAGAGGAATGAGGAAAGAGAAAGCACAAGCAAAACACAAGTAAAGAACAAAGGAAAAAAGGAACAGCAGAACTTATAAAGAAGGAAAGGATTATCAATCATGACTCACTAGCTAACTTTAAACTCAAGAAATATCATAGGAATGTATTTTCCAAAAGGTTAGAAACATTGGGCCACTTCTAACTTTGATCTATGATGTAAACAAGTGTGTAAAAAATCCAGCAACAGATACTCATCTTAAATTAGATAGGTGGGATGATCCAGCCCGGTAGTGGTAAAAAAACCAAGATTGAAACAAAAAAGAATAGCCAAAGGGCAGAATACAACGATTTTATGTTGGCGCCTTACACCATAAGCACATCAATGGTCGTGAATCATCAAAAAAGAACAAATCAAGCAATTCCCGTTACAAATCATATATGCCAGAACTTAATTTAGCAAATGATCTACAGAATAACTAGCTTTTTCCAAAATAGACACATCATACTCTATTGTATATATATTTTTTGAGGTACAGAGCAGTTCGTAGGTATTGCACACGGATGTGCACGGACATAATGTCCAGATACATCAGGCACGTCAATTTTTGTCAGGGAAAGTGAACTTAACAATGCAAATGAAACTCGAATTGGGGCCAGAATCGAACAAATAACTGGACTTAAGTGATGCTTATTGTCATTGGTAACTTCGGAAATGCTTGACTGTAAGTGTAGTTAAGGCCTAACACCCCCTCAAACTGCTAAATACCCATTAACAACCCATTTGAACTTCAAAAAAGAATTGCCAATTCTTTTGGATGGGCTAGTGCTTGGGTTATAAGGAGTAGGGTGTCGGAACTGTGGTCATATCTCTCTATTTTTGCGAGTAGGTTGGTAATTACGACTCCATGCGACCGATGGAACATGAAATCCCATCCCACTCCCAGCCAAATTAGTTATAGAGGTTATCGAACTGAGTTCTAAACATCATCCTTCAAGTTATAAAACAATTGAGGAACAGAATTGAAGAGAGAAGGGTTGAATCTTCATGAGAAATATATGACTGATGCATCACATGGCAACCAAAAATTATTGAACTACGGTATGAAGCTGGAGAAGAAAGAAATAAGTGGAAAAACCTCATGTAGATGAAAGGTAGGATTGTCAATTTGATCATGTGTAAGAAAACTAAGTACAGATCCTAGTCTGTATAGATGTCAAGGGGCCTAACTTTCCATCAGATGATAAATGTACAATCACATGCCTTTCCTTACAAACTACCATACATCCACTCAAGCTTCAAAAACGAATTCAAACATCAAAGCCTACTAGACTTAGGTCCCACATTGACCAAATAGGGAGTAAATTGTGGGTTTCAAAGGGATGTGCGTTCTCCAAGGCCTCTTAAAATTTACTACTGAACCATTAAAACTAAGCAAAACCCATAAAATTGGAAGCTTGAAGTTCTCCCAACAATATTCTAGTGCAAAGCCAAAGAGGTGACATTGGTATTGCAGTGTTTTGACTTGGACCAAACTTTTTCAGAACGGAAGAGGTACCACTGGGACTGCAGCGTTTGATCTGAACTCACAGTTGGCCTGCATGGACGTGAAGACTGCAGAAGCTTGCTGTTATGCTAGGCCATTTAGTCCCACATGGACTACATGTGGAGTTAATTCTAGTTTTATAAGAGATTTGGGTTCCCTCTGGCTCTCTCTCTCTAATAGTTAGCTGTAAGGGTCACGTTCTCCTAGGTCTCTTACAAATGGTATCAAGGCCAACCCAATCTTCCCAGTTGCAAACAAGCAACACAAGAAGTGACATTGCCATTGAAGTGTTCACCCAGGACTAGTCTATTGCAAAAACCAACGGGGTGCTGCCAACATTGCACTGTTCTGCCAGAACAAGACTAGTGGAAAACCAGCCCACGTGGGCGTCGGGACTGTGTAAGCGTGGTGGTATGTTAGGGTCCATTTAGACCACATTGACTAAATGTGAAGTCAATAGTAGGATTATAGGGATTTGCGTTTCTTCCCTCTAACATCTAGCTTTTGGGGTTATTTCTCCCATATCTCTTACACATAGTATCAAAGCCAACCCACCTTCCAAGTTGCAAGCGAGCAGCATAGGTGGTGATGCTGGCATTTCAGTGTTCGCCCAGGACCAATATAGAGCAAAACTACTCCTGATTGTAGTGTTCGATGGAACTAGACTAGTGCAAAGCCAGAATGGACTAAAAAGGTTTTTTTTTTTACGGTTGAGCTCTTTCGGACTCTTTACATTAAAAAACAATAGCACTAACTAAAAGATTTCAATTGAAATTCTCACCCAAATCGGCCAGTTTTCCAAGCCTGCGCGTGCTTCCTACTATCCCCAATCCTCGAAATACTAACAAAATCATCCTCCGTAAACACAGCATCATTGTAAGCAAGAAGAGCCGGCCCCTGCCACTGAGCGAGCTCGGCCGACAGCAGCGACTCCGTGCCGTGGGACCGGCGGTCGAGGCAGAGGCAGACTTTGGTGGCCCCCGCATCGTCGGCGTTCTGGATCAGTTCCTTCAGAACGGTAGTTCCCTCGGGATAATTTATCAAAACTTCGCGGATTCTTCTCGTGAGATCGACTCGCTGGCCAAAATCTTCGAGGAGCGGGGGCTCCATTGCTGGGGATGGGGAGAGAATTAGGGTTTGAGAGGAGAGCGCATTGTAGAGAGAAAGCGAGAGAGAGAGAGAGGAGGAGGAGGAAGAAGAAACCCTAGCGGAGTTTGGGGTTGACGATGGAGATTGTACGAGAGAGAAGAAAGGGGAATTGTTGTTGTCGTCGTTCGTCGTTCTGACTTTTGTTGAATGTTCTTGGGGGACAAGCTTGGCGGAGGGTATCTCGTGATTTATTTATGGAATGCTTTACACATATACCCCTGAAACATTTGATATTTCGAACACTGCCATCTAAATCTTGCGATGTGTCCTGATTTACCCTCCTAATTGTACCAAATACTACGGATGAGCATACCTCGGTGTAAACCGATTAAACTACTTAATTCATAGAATTTCAAAAAAAAATTATTTGGTTTTACGATACGATCGTATTAGTTCGATCTTGTGAGAAAGAAAAACTCAATGAATCTGATCTCTTGGTTCTCCAAATTCATGCTCTTTCTTTCATTCGGCGTGTTTGTTCTATATATTTCCTTCTTTGTTTTCAAAAATTATTTTATTATTTTAATTAATTTGTTTCATTCCTTTCTAGCATAAACCATACTAGGTTGGACGTACGTGCATTGCACGTGGTTAAATATTACAATTGCATATTATTGGTTTATTTTCTTACTATGGCTTGGTTGTGAAATGTTTCTCTTATTTTCATGTGAAAAAGTAAAATAATTTATTATCTATATACCTGTATAATTAAGCAAAAGTAATAAAATTATCATGACTAAACTCAAAATTACATGGTAATTTCGCATTAAGTACAGTTTTCAATAAATAGTACTAAAAATCCTTTTTTACGAGAAAATGTAATTTGCACTAATAATTTTATGGGCTTTTCGTCTTTAGGTCCAATTGTCTACCCTACATTACCTTTAAATCCAAATGTTTTCTTTTGTACCATTGAACCCACTTCTTCTTATGTATTTATTTTTAAACCCAAGTTCCAAAATACAATATATAAATATGTGGGGGCCCTTAAAATTTTTTGAAAATCCAGCTTTACGTTCCCCAACCTTCCCTCGTTCTTTCTCTTCCATGCCCTTCACATAGCATTTACTACGATGGTAGGGCACACGAGAGAGACCCCCCCCCCCCCGGCCGGTTTCTTCTCCCCACCCACCCATCCTCGAGTAACAATCCTATCAAAACCCCCCGCACCGTGCAGGAGGTTCTAGGCCACACTCTTTTACATACAGGGGGCAGTTCTGTCATTTATTATCCCCTTGTGTGGCTTTCAGAACCCCGCACTGTGTGGGTTCTGCTAGGATTGTTACTTCTCCTTCTGACTATCTTTGATAAAGCTTGCACATTTTTATTTATTTTTGGTGTCAAACGTTAAAGGATAAATATTTGTACTGTGCATTGACAGATTTTAGAGGAAATAATTACTTTATTAAATTGAATGTCAATGGGAGCTACACCGATTTAACAGTTGTGATATAAAGTCTAATTTCTTGTAGTGCAAGCATGATGCGCTTGACTTACAAAGTTCCACACAAAAGAAGTTTTTGTGCCTGTATGTGATGACGATGATGTGTTGATAATGTTCAATATACTTTAAAGTTGCAAGGAGAATGTATTTATTATGAATGTTGAGGTGAATCGAGAGGTATTATTTGCGCAACAATCTAGCCCTATACATATAAGGTAACTTACACTTTTATTATACTTTTATTTTTTATCATTAATTGTAGTTTAACTTTTTTGGACTCTTATACTATTTGTATGTAGAAATTCTTACATCCCTCTCTCATTGAAAAACATGCTTCTTCTTCTTCACAAAATCTTTCGTCTTCGCAGAATATGTCTCGGGATGTTGGGAGCTCTAGTACGATTCATCTCGCATAGTACAATACAATTAGAAGTGTTGGTCAAGAATTTGATGATGTTGAGCATTGCCAACGGAGTTTAAGCAATTACTCTATTGCACGAGGTTTCAACTTTGTCTTTGTAAAAAAATAAACACAAAAGAGTGATAGTAAAATACAAGGCCACAAACTGTGAATGGATGGTTCATTGTACCCGTCGTAGATATAATGATCAATTATATGTAAAGGAAATTGGTTACCCTATTAATTTTTTAGGAGGGGACATAGGAGATGAATGATATAGATGGGCATCTCGTATGTGGAATGTTAATTAACTCAAATGTATCTTGAAAGAACAACCCGCTTATCACCTAATTTATTTTCAAAAGTAGCTTTCTATCGAACTTGGTTTGGACATACCTTATCATAGAATTTAGTGAGGAAAGGAGCTACCTCAATGATGCGGCATAAACATGTACCAAAAAGGTTGCAAGTGCACAACCGTGTCAAGTTATAGTATTTAAGATATCGATCCCACGAGGAAGGTGTTTTGTATGAGAAAATATAAAATCGGTTCCTATGTTGTGTGCGTGACAAATAAGATTGATGAGTGAATGTGATTGTGAAGAGATTGAGATAGTGAAAACGGTGTGTAAATAGGTGCATAGTGTAAGTAAGAGTGGATTTGAAAGAGAATGAGTATGATCAATAAGGTGAGAAGGAAAAATGAATAAAATCAAGAAACAAATAAAAAAATTAAGAATGAAGAACAAAATTCTAGAATAAAAGAAAATGCAAAAAATTAAAGATGGTGGATTCAATTATAGATATGGGTAATCTAAAATTGAACCCACTTCTTAGAAAATGGTGATTCCCTAGAGGGTTCTAGCACAAAGGCGAATCAAACAAAATAAAAATAAACAAAAAAAGAAAAACTAAACCCAAGAGGGTTCTAGCCTCAAGGTGAATATTGTAAGAAATTAAAATCTAACTACAAAATAAATTATAAAATCTAAACTACAAAATAAAATTATAAGAATTAAATGCAAGAAAATAAATCTATTTTATAAGCATGAAATAAATCTAAGGCAAGAGGGTTCTAGCCTCTTGGCTAATTAATAAGAAAATAAAATCTAATTAAAAGCATAGAAATAAATCTAAACTAATAAGCAATAAAAGAGAAAAAGAAAAGAAATACAAACCTTCAAATAATTCTCCATCTTCATCTTCATCTTCATCATCCAACAAAGAGAAGAAGAGAAAAAATTTAAAGTGGTGAAAAAATTATTATTATTAATTATAACAAAAAGTTATAATTTTAGAAGGTCTTCTCAATTAAGAGTAGCCCTCCTCTCCAAAAGGAGTTACAAAATTTTTCACACCCTTAACCCCTCACTCTCTACCCCTATTTATAGTAATCATCAATGAATATGAGCCATTGGATTTGTCTTGAGCCCCAAGCAACAATCTCCACCTTTGAATTTGCTTTTTGTTCTTCTCTAGACCAATCATATGATTTATTTGATTTTTAAAACAGCATGTCCGGCCCATTTTGTGATCAAAATCTGCAGCCCAAGTCTGGTCCCCATTCATTTGATTTTCAACAATGATTTTCTTGAAAAATCCAAGCCAAGTCTTTATCAGGTCCAGCCCATTGGAGTTTGAACAAGTCCGGAGGCATTTGATTTTCGGCTCAAAATAAAGAGCTGCAGCAAGTCCGGCCCACTTCCCATCTTTGCAGTTCGGTCTTCAAAATGAAATATTTCAAATTCTGCAGAACCCAAAGAAAATCCGGTCCATTCATTTTTGGGCCTTCAAGCTTCAAATCCAACTAAAGCCGGCCCAAGCCTTGATTTTCATTTGATGAAAATCCAAGTCTCCAAAACAATGCAGCAGGTCCGGTCTCCTATGCAGCACATCAAGTCCGGTCTCCTATGGTGCAATCTTTTTTTTTTTTTGATGGGCTTTGGGCTGTGCATGATGTCTTGTGGATGTTGTTTCTTTTCTTTTTTTTCCTTTGGGCCATCATTTGCTTGATGGTCTTTGGACTTCAAAAATGCTACAAAATAGAGAAGAGTGATTTTTGAGGGGTTTTTACATTTAATAATATTTATTTATATTTTCATTCAATTATGTGCAAACTAATCTAACAACAATTATTAATGGTATATTTATTCATGTAAAATAGATAATGAGGGTATAAAATTGTAATAAAATGTGATTATCAAATACCCCCACACCTAAACTTTTGCTAGTCCTCTAGCAAAGAAAATAAAAATAAAATCCTAACTCACTTTTACAGGAATCGCGGTTGTATTTATCGCATACAACAAGCCTTTAAACCCCTAGGTTACCCTAGTGGACGAGTTGTAGTCTCGTGAGGGTTTACAGTGAATATACCCATAAAATTCGGTCAACTTGCCAAGTTAAATAAGTCAGTAAATAACAGATTTTCCTTGATATATTTAAACATTCTAATTGAACCTAGTTAATAATCAAGAAAATATTTTTATATATAACTCCAATGTAAATCCCCTAGAAAATCTTTTTCATTATAGCAATACAAAACCAAGTCAAATCTTAGAAATTTAATTAAAAAGTTTTGAAAAGAACATGCTAACACTTTGTTTTAAATAACTTTCAAGTCTCTTGATCGAAAATTGTTTTTAATAAAAAACTCTTAAATTCAAGGTGATGATTCTTTCTTATAAAGCATAAGTTGACTGAGTAATTAAGCCCAAGGAGTATCTGTATACTTAATGACCTAAGCCCAATTGGGTTGGGATTCATTGGCCCAAAACTCGTTAAATAGTCACTTAGAAAGCCCGTTAAAATAGAAAACAATCACCAAGAATTAGAGAGTGGAATATATATATATATATATATATATATATATAACACTAACCATTATTTTTATATATATATTGTTGTTTTGTATATATGGTCTTGAAAAACAATTTCTGATCAAAAGACTTGAAAGTTATTTAAAACAAAGAGTTGGCATGTTCTTTTCAAAACTTTTTAATTAAATTTCTAAGATTTGACTTGGTTTTGTATTGCTATAATGAAAAAGATTTTCTAGGGGATTTACATTGGAGTTATATATAAAAATGTTTTCTTGATTATTAACTAGCTTCAATTAAAATGTTTAAATATATCAAGGAAAAATTGTTATTTACTGACTTGTTTAACTTGGCAAGTTGACTGAATTTTGTGGGTATATTCACTGCAAACCCTCACGAGACTACAACTCGTCCACTAGGATAACCTAGGGGTTTAAAGGCTTGTTGTATGCGCTAAATACAACCGCGATTCCTGTAAAAGTGAGTTAGGATTTTATTTTTATTTTCTTTGCTAGAGGACTAGCAAAAGTTTAGGTGTGGGGGTATTTGATAATCATATTTTATTATAATTTTATACCCTCATTATCTATTTTACATGAATAAATATACCATTAATAATTGCTTTTATCTTTAATTATAGGTTAATGAAGAATAAATCCCAAAAATCTCATCTCTCAACAAAGGCCCCTGAGTAAATGAAGAAATAAGAGAAATTCAAGAAGCCAAAGTGAAATAATTGAATTTTAAAAGGCCCAAATCCCATCAAAAAAAATGATTACACCAAAGAGTTGGAATGGACTTGGATGCAAAGAGTTGGAATGAAATGGACTTGGATGCAAAGATTACAAGGTGATGCAGACTTTGAAAATCAATTGGATGCAAAGATTACAAGTCCATGAAGCCAAATGCAAGTGGGCCGGACAATGAATTGGGCCGGTTGATTTATTTTGCTATGGCTTGGACTTGATTTAATGGTCTTGAATTTGATGTGGGCTGCAACTTTGAATGGGCCAGAGACTTGAAAATCAAATGAAGATTGGGCCTGGGAAAATCAAATGAAGATTGGGCTTGCTATCATTTTCGGTTTTTGAAGCTCCATTGGACTTAGGCTGCAACTTTGATTTTTTATATTGGACTTGATTTTTCATTTATTTTTTGAAAATCAATTGGGCCTCTTATGTTTGGGCTAGAGAAGAACAAAAAGCAAATTCAAAGGTGGAGATTGCTTTGCTTGTGGCTCAAGACAAATCCAATGGCTCATACTCATTGAAGATTACTATAAATAGGGGTAGAGAGTGAGGGGTTAAGGGTGTGAAAAATTTTGTAACTCCTTTTGAAGAGGAGGGCTACTCTTAATTGAGAAGGCCTTTCAAAAATTGTAACTTTAGTTGTAATTAATAAAAATAATTTTTCTCCACTTTAAATTTGTTCTTTCTCCTCTTTGTTGAATGATGAGGATGGAGATGAAGAGCAATTTGAAGGTTTGCATTTCTTTTCTCTTTTATTTCTTTTTAGTAATTTCTTTATTATTGCTTATTAGTTAGATTTAAATTCATGCTTGTAGTGTAGATTTATTTTCTTGTCTTTTTATTTTTTTTTGCACTTTAATTTGTAGAATAGATTTATTTTCTTGCATTTAATTTTTGTAATATATTTTGTAGTTTAGATTTTTAATTTCTTTGTAGTTAGATTTATTTCTTGTTCATAGTTTAGATTTTTCTTTTCTTTTTATTTTTGTAATTAGTTCTTTTTCTTGTTTTTATTTCTTAAAGATGTGAATTTAATTCTTGTAGGAAGTTTAAAATTATATGAAACTAGTCTAATTTCCTTTATACTGTATGAATTATTCTCTTGCACTTAAAATGTTCATGTTTAGGATAATCAACTAGAGAACTAATCGGTAGAAGAAGAATTTGATAATCTATGCTTATCTTAAATGATTTGATAGGTTATTGTCACGCCCCGCTTCCCAAAATACCAGGGAATCGGGACGCGAGCAAGCCCGTGACGTATTAGATTGAGAAGAAATATACACTATCATCATTTTTCTTTCTTTCTTTTTCTTCTCAATCTAATACGCTAAGCGTCTAGAATTAAATACAATGCGAAGTCACAGGTCCCCGATCACAGTAATGAGAATATAATAAACAACTCAGAACCAAAAGATACATATCACAACTGAAATGATCATCCAGACATGATATTCAGGCCAAACATGCCCTTATACAAACTATCTGAATGAAATACTAGAGAATATAAAATACAATGATCAGGCGGAAAAGGAAATGCTACGAAAATAAACTAAAAGGAATAACTGAGCTTCAACTCTTCTTCTGTTTCGTCTACAAGACACTCTTGCTGAGAATACTCGGCTCTGGCACATCTCCAAGCTGAACATGTTTTTCTTCTAAGTCTGACGTACACCAGAGAAAACAGGTGTACGTCAGGTGCATGGCGCGCGGCAAGATCCCAAAAAGAAGAATAGAACGGTCATGCGACCAATGCAAATGATGGTAATAACAATAGAAACATGCAACTGAAATACTAATAATCTAAATATAATTTACTACTAGAATAGAATAATCATAATAAATCCAAGGGAATCAACCAAGTAACAAGTCGATCATACAGCTAGTGATCAGAATAATCATCCAAGTACAGAGTTATACACTAGATGGAATTAATACTTAAAAATCTACAACAAGAGACGTAGTACGTCGAGCGAAATAATCCAAACAAGAAAACCCTCATGTATATACCATATGTCTCAAATTATAGATAATTAAATATTAATCACGATCTATGTATGAAAAGAAACACAACTGGCCTACATCTCACAAGAATCCATAAATCCTAACCAAAGTGACGACACCGATTCACCTTGATCCAACAAACCAACTCCAGTGGCGACACCGATCCACTGGTAACAAGTCATGTAACTAGCCATCCTATAACAGGTCACTGGTTCACATCTCACACAGAGTCAACGCTCATATCATCGGATAACTAACTGTTCACAAATCTTCTACGTGCATCCAATCCCGCTACACATGCAGCCTAGAGGACTGCATGCAATCCGTTTCTGCCTGGTCCGAACTTTAAACATAACTCGGGTGACGAAATAAATTTCACACTGACCAAAGTGATGTACACACTTCACTTTAGCCCTACAAACCAACCCCGGTGGCGACACCAACCACGGGAGCGAGCCTGGAAGATACATTAACAGTCTTATCCGACCATATGAACATTAACTTCCCCATCCCAACTCTCTTGTTTTTCTAAGCTAACATATACACAGCTTTCTAAGTCTTAAACAGGACACACCAGGTCACACTAGTCATGAATTTCTAACGGTTCTCAACATAACAAAGAGTAATCAATGCAACTAATCATATACAACAAGATCATAGCATATCACATAATTAAAATTAAGAAACATAAATCATAAAAAATTCATAATAATCCCTTTTCTAAAATAAATCCTTAAAAATTATTTATAAATGTTCTAAAATAATTCCTTTTATAAAATAAATCCTTAAAAAATATTTATAAATGTTCTAAATAATTTCTTTTATAAAACTTTCTTAAATTACTGAAATTATTCTAAATTGATACTTATTCTAAAATAAATTCTTTTGAATTATAATTATTCTAAAATAATTCTTTTGTCAAACAAATTCTATTGTTTTATTATAATTACTCTAAAATGATTTTTCACCAAAATAATTTATTATAATTATTTTAAAATGATTATTTTGTCAAATAAATCCTTAAAAAATCATAAACTAATCTAAAATAATTTTATCTTATTTTATCTTTACAGTATCTATTATCAAAATATTATTTTTAGTATCATTCATCAAATAAATCCGTACAGGTCATCACGGTACATGTATTACAATGTGAATGGTCATACGTTATTGTCCACAGTCCGTTTCGTTCATGATAGTTATATACGTTATAGTTCTCAGTCCAATATGTTCACGACAGTTCCGTATTTGTAACGAATAATTATTCGGGTAACGAGTTCGTATGCATAATAAATCTGTGATCAATCTAAAATTGTACTGAGCAAGAATAGGGATCTTGCAAGCAACTAATTAATTCAGAGCGGATCTAAGAATTGAATGATAAGTCAAAAGAGTATCGGGATCTTGCCTACGAGGCCGAGGGGCCTGATGACGAGGCGACGATGCCACTGCGGGGACGGATCTGGACAACGCGGGTGTAGGGAACGGCAACGACAGTGGCTGTCATCATTGAAGGCTCAACGGAGTTTCGACGGGGGCTGTTAGTGTGCGGTTCTGCAACCGGATCTGCGTTGGCATATTGTCGAACACGTGGTGTATGATGAGGCGCTGGTTGACTGTGAGCTCAACAGCGATGGAGGAGCTCAAGGAGGCGCTGGCGAGCAGTGGCGGAGCTCCGGGTGGTGGCGTCGTTTGAGGAGGTGGTCAACGGTAGAGAGCTCAAGGCGAGGGCGTCGGGCGGAGGAGCTGCTGGCGGCGTGGTTCGGAGCTTGGGGCGGAGGTAGAACTGCGACGGTGGATGAGCAAGAGGTGGGGAGTTGGGCGTGGTTGCTGGTCGAAGCCTGGGCGTGGGTGGCTGACGAGGTTCGAGCGGTAGGGAGGCTTGGCGGAGCTTGGGCGGATGACGGTAGAGATAGGGGCGGATCTCGGAGGAGGGGAGGAGCGGCGAGTTGGCGGTGCAGGCTGGGGCTGCGACGGCTGGCTGCGGGGGAGGCCGGAGCGGCGGCGGTGGTCGGAGCAGGCGGCGATCGGAGCAGGAGCGGCGGGCGAGGTCAGCGGCTGCGGGTTGAGCGGAGCTCGAGCTCGTGCTCGAGAGAGAGAGAGAGAAAGAAGAGAGAGAGAGAGAGAGAGAGAGAGAGAGTACGAGAGAGAGAGAGAGATTGGCTGAGGGGGTTTAAATAGGGAAAAATATAATTAAAAAATTAAAAAAAATAAAATAAAATATTGAGGGATGATTCGCGTGGAGCCGTTTTTTTTAAAGAAGAGGAGGGAGAAAACAGGGTTGTTGGGGTAGCTGATGGGGGTTTGACGCGGGAAGCAAAAGCTGTGGTTATTTTCAAATGGGTTCATGTATTTAAACGAAAATAATTAAAATAAATAATTTTGGGTACTTAAAAATTAAACTAATTACATAATAATTATCTACAAATAAAAACGTACATGTTGAGCTAATACAACAGTTGATATGAAACTGTCGAAAATATACTCATATTGTACAATTAAACGGAAATAATTAATAATAAAAATATATTTACTTACATTTAAAATCAAATAATTATGTGACAATTATCTACACGATAAAATATACCAGTTGTACTAATACGACCAATAATACGCAATAGTAGAAATAGTACAAGAAATTATACAAATAATACGTAATTAATAATACAGCGTATTATACAAAAATATACGTAATAATAATAATACCACGTATTATTCAAAATGATACGTAATAGTATTGGTAACACAACGGATAAATCCCAAAAATTTTCATTGCACTAAATTAATTTATAAATATAAAAACCATTTAAATAAATATAAAACTTAGACTTTTAATCATAGAAAATTTCTAGAAAATCGAGAAAAATACAATTACTCTTTAAAAATCATAATTAAATATTTTAAAATACTAAAAATTTATTTTAACTAGTATCAAAATTTTTCGGTCATTACATTCTACCCCCTTAAAACAAATTCCGTCCTCGGAATTCAAAATACGTGTGACGCACAAAGAACCCAAGGACAGGAATATGGAAATGAGGTCATAGCACGTCATGAAAAATGTGTGAGCAATGTTGAATGAGGAAATGGATGTGTATATTATAAGTTATACAAGACATAGTAGAGAATAATTCATGAGAATCAAAAGTGAACATTCAATGCAAATGTATAAAGGGGGTGTTTGTTTCAAATACCAAAATTTATGGATATGGATTTCACCATAGAATTTGAAATCCATAAATTTTTTTGTGGGTTTTGGGATCTCTAAAATTTTGTTTGTTTCATCAATATTTTAGGATTTGGAATACCAAAATTTGTAATATTATGTTTGTTTCATCAATATTTTGGGATTTGGAATACTATAATTTGTAATATTTTGTTTGTTTCATCAATATTTTGGGATTTGGAATACTATAAATTATATATTATAATATTATATAATATTTTAATAACATATATTATATAATGTATATAATAAATATATAATATATATATATATATATTATAGATATATTAAATATTATATATATATAATATATTATATATTATATATACATATATATTATATTATATATTATAATATATAATACATATATAATATTATATATTATAATATATAATACATATATAATATATTATATATTATATATTATAATATATAATACATATATAAGTGCAAAAAAACCATGTCTACATACTATACCCATTTTCTCAAACAGCCTACACGTACATTGAACGTCATTGTTCAAATAAGTGTGTTTCACCTAAAATTAAAAAACAATGTATATTAGCACCGATTAAATAAAGAAAATGACAAGTCTTTGAAATGGTCACTGAATCTCGATTCAGTGATGTGAATCGAGATTCACATCATTGAATCGCGATTCACTTCATTGAATCGGGATTCACTACATTAAAAATAGATTAAATTTTTATTGTTTCCATTTAAAAACGCTATTAAGTATTACCTCAAATATTTTTCCATGCCTCCTTTTGTCCTTTATGGAGAAAATCTTCACACCATCTTCTTCTGATATACTGTTGATACTCATATCATAACAGGATGACATTATCTCTTTCTGTACCTCATAAAACATTGTTCGAGTGTACAACTCTGCTGCATCCCTCTCCAATAACAATGGCGTGTCCATTCTTGGCATCGACTTCGTTCCTTCATAGTTTAATCTTGCGTTTGTATGCCTTTGCTTCTCCATAGCACTCTCGTATCGAAGATAAAATTCTGTCAATGTGTCAGATCTACGGTTGAATTTGTCAAAAAAACTGTTCTCACTCTCTGATATTGATGTAGTACGCAATAAACCAGCCAATGGATCATCAGCATAATAGGCTGGAATCCATGACTCCCGAATGTTATACAGTTCACACAACCATTCATTACTTTCAAGCTTATATTCTTTCATAACATCTTTCCAACCTACTTCAAATGTTGCTGGATCTATATCTACACTCCAAATCAGTGCATTGATTTTCCTCTTGAAATCATCCATCTTCGAAATGCATTTTGCCAACTACAATATAAATATATAACGAAAGATTCAGTATTTATCTATTGAGGATTCATTATATTTGAATGCATGATTCATTACCTTTTGGTTAAATTTCTTCATTATGTGCCACATGCACAAACGGTGACGTGCTTCTGTAAAGACAGTTGGTATATCTTGCTTCATGGCAGGGCACTGATCTGTAACAATACACTTTGGCTCGCGAATCATGCATTTCATGAATACCTCAAAAATCCAGACATAGTTATCAATGTCCTCTTTAGCTATCAATCCAGCTGCAAATACAACACACTTCTTATAATTGTCGAGACCAGTAAATGGAACAAACTTCATGTTGTACCTATTGTATCACATACAAAAAATATAAGATTCACTATGATATATAATTACAATATTGAAAATAGTAAGAGATTAACTATAAAATCTTACTTGTTTGTGGAATATGTAGAGTCAAATGATATCACATCTCCAAATACATCGTAATTTCTTCGACCAATAACATCTGCCCAAAAAATGCGAGTTAATCGACCACCTTCATCAACTGCATAATCATAGAAAAATCCATCACTTATCTCCTTCTTATCCGTGAACTTCTCGATGATCATTTGAGCATCTCGATCACCAATATAAAGCTTCACATCCCTACTCCAATTTTTAAACTCGGTACAAGTAGCACCAACATTAGAATAACTTCCACACAACTCTTTAGCAAAGTTATATGTTTTGTTAGGCCCCATGTTGGCTTTTGCTCCATCAAATATAAGTTTCTTATGTGCGAGACCGAGAACTCTATTTGACTTCAAAAATTGTTTCCCACTACCGGAGACCAAAGAATGTGAATGCTCTTCAACAAATGAGAGAACATTATATCCTTTCAAACCATCAAACTTAAATACAACCTTAGCTTTGCAACCACATCTACTAGATACAGTTCTCCTTCTCTTTTTCAAAATGCTACTAGACTCATCAATATCAACATCCATCTTTGATTCATTGCTGCCAGCTCTACTGCAAACAATGTGTTTAAGAAGAACTGTACCGTCCTCATGTTTCTTCTCCGTACCCCGTCTGATCTCAAACCCACTTTTACGTCCATACTCTCGATAAAACTCTATACCATCCTCTAGTGAGCGAAAGCTTTGGTTTAGATAAGGTTTAACTTCAGCTTCAACCCGAGGTTTCCAATACATACCACCACCTGGTGATTCAAAAGGAATAGAGCTAACTTCGTCCATTCCATCTTCCCCAAAATCACTGTCCGATGCATTTATAACATGTGGTATGTAAATTTGTTCATTGCTGCCTACAACTGAAAATAAAAACACCATCAATCATATGTGTCGATATACTGAATCTGGATTTACCCTATCCATTTAGATCAAATGAAAACATCTTACAATATAAAAAAAACTTGACTTATTCTAACAATATGAAAGAAATTGGAAAAAATTTAAAACCCTCACTTTCCTAACTGAATCGAGTAGATTCACCGTTTGAATCGCGATTTACATAACTGAATCGAGTCGATTCACCCAGTGAATCGCTATTTACAAAACTGAATCGAGTCGATTCACCCAGTGAATCGCGATTCACTCAACTGAATCGTGTAGATTCACCCAGTGAATCTCGATCCACTCAACTGAATCGCGATTTACAAAACTGAATCGAGTAGATTCAACCAGTGAATATCGATCCACTCAACTGAATCGCGATTTACAAAACTTAATCGAGTCGATTCACCCAGATAATCGCGATTCACTAAACCGAATCGAGTATATTCACCCAGTTTATCTTGATCCAATCAACTGAATCGAGTAGATTCAACTAGAGTGCATATTGCATAATCCAGACCACCAATATTTACCGCTATACATTTAGAACAAATGGAAAAATCTCGATTCAATGCATCAAATTCTTGATTAACAACTAGAACGTCTTCAACTGAATTCAAACTCTCCATTTAAAACTCCATAAAATGTTTAAGAATGTAAGCTACAGGATAATAAGTCATATGACTAAGTTTTTAAATACTGAATCTAGTTCCATTACAATGAAAAAAACTAGACCATGCACACCTGAATTCAAGCTCTCCATTTCAATCTCCATAGAATGTTGAGCAATGGCCAGCTGCTGGACGATGAACAACAGAGCTGAAGAACGATGAATGAGAGCTACTGGACGTTTTCTCGATGAACGAGAGCTGAAGAACGATGAACGATGAACGAGAGCTGCTGGACGATTTCTGAACGAGAGCTGAAGATCTGAAGGACGATGAACGAGACAGCTGCTGGAAAATTTCCCGATTGAAAGCTGCTGGACGATGAACGAGAGCTGATATTCGTGACTGTTGGGTTGCCTGAGTCGTAAGATTGCATGGGGAAATGGAGAACTCAACAGAAGCATTAATTGCCTCTCTTTGGGTGCTGTTTATTTTACCAGATTACCCTCATGCAGCTTTAATCTCAGCCATTGGATGAATATAGATCCAATGGTGATGATTGGTTTTTAGTTTTTAGGATAGTGAGGTTTTCATTTGAACCTCTCCCT
>BQKN01062058.1:0-11151 GCA_022839385.1 Asparagus kiusianus
TTGGGCCCTAGAGTCACACCAAGCGCGTACTTGAATCCTATGAAACACAATTTATAGAGTGATGCGTATGATTGATACGCATATATGATTTTCACCGAATACACATAAACGGTTATATGTATCGGTAAAATCAGAATGCTATGTGCTTAAGAAATGAATTCTAGTATTTTTTCTATAAAGTTAACTTTTAGTCAACCGGTTGACTTATTGGTCAATAGTTGACTTTTGGTCAACTCATTGACTTTTTGGTCATATGATGACTTATTAATTAATAATTGGAAAATTATGAAATAGTATTGATGTGGTATTTTTATTAATGAAATACGCACTTCATTATACCTTGATTAATGAGTCTGAGATGAGTCATTAAGGTGGTATGGTTTGGGAACATGGTTTTAGCACATAGTTTTGATTCTTCATGATTCATTGCATGACTCATGAAATGCATGACTCATGAAATGAGTCATTGCATGACTCATAAGAGAATCATTGTTTTTGTGACTCATGGTGTGACTCATAGGATGAGTCATTCATGTCATGACATATTCTTCCTCTATAAATATGAGCTCTCTTTCTTCTTTCATGGTTAATGGAAAAATGAAATAAATGGTTTATTCATAGTTGCTTTTCATAAAAGAAAAAGAAGAGAGATCTACCTCTTACTAAACTCTAGCAATCTTTGAGTAAGAGGAAGTAGTAGGATTTTTTAGTACCCCGGGGTGGATATCTTGCCTTGTGTCTCAAGAAGACTCCGATTTTATCAAGCTCACTTGAAGACTTGGAGATCCACTACGAGGAGATTTACTACTACAAGGAGCAAGAGTTAGGGGTTGTTCGATCTTCCATCAAATCACGCTTCAAAAGTATGACTTTATAACCCTTGTATGCTCTCTTTAATATAGGGATCATGTTAGATTTAATTAGGATGGTCCTATTTTGTATTTCATGCTCTCTACATGCTTAGCATAATTATACATATAGTCTTCCGTTGCGTATTTTGCATGTATTTAGCATGAATTTCCTTCACGGAGGTCAAAAACCAATTAAGTATCTCTTTTCTTACGGAGCGCTTTATGCAGACCCTAACCTAAACCTTGCTTTAGACACCAACAAATTTAAATAAACTTAAACCAATTCACTTAAGGATTCTTGTTCCTTAATAAGCTTGAATTATTAGAGGCCAATAATATCTAACGAGTTTTAAATGGTTTGGATTTGTGCAGTGATGAATCAGTGATTTGTAGGCTAAGAAAATCTCTCACCTTATCTTGATTAGGGTATTTTTGCCACTAAGAGTATCAAGTGAGTGCTCAAATCAAAATGCTCAAATCACTATAGTTCCTACTAACTATATGTAGCGCAATCCTAGAAATTAAAAGTAACTACAAAAAGTGCAAAAAGATAATCTTTTTATTTTTAAATTAAGATTAACAATCAAACAAACATGAGAGAGAGAGAGAGAACTTTCTTGAATTTATTATCCTATTAGCAGTTGTTCAGGTGGAGGGAGGATTTTATTAGGGTTGAAAAGAGAAAATTTTTGTTTTTTTAGATCATGATTGTCTCTAATTGTGAGAACTAAACTAGATGATGGGATTGAAAATGCTAAAAATATGGCTTACCATTTCAATCAAATCTTTAATCTTTAAGCTTTAATCTTCAATTTTTATAATTCCTTTGTTGGCTTACTAACTCCATTTTTTTTTCTTCATCTGTTATGCTTTTGTGGGCCTCTTCTTGGCTTGAACTTCAAAAAATGGTAGAAAAATGAGAGAATTTGGCTCTTTTGAACTCTTTATTAACTAATTTTCCATTAACTTACAAATTAAAATTAAAACACTTTATTCAAATAAAATAGTTAAAGAGGGCATAAAGTGTAATAAAATATGATGATCACTACCCTCTCCATGTACCAACATTACATCTCCTCACATTCTGTTGTTTACTCAGCTACTTATACCACAGAATGTAGCATTGCTTCAACGAGCTCGTGTACATGCTTACCATAGGAGTCAATGGTGATTTTGAGCCACTTTTTATGAGTCACTATCTTTATTAACTTGTCCATTAAATGCATTTTGGTTCCAGCAAGATCCTGTTCTCACAACTGAGGTGTTCACTATAATGTAAAACCTCGTAAATTTTGAAAATACTATGGTAAATAGTAATAAATGAAGTATATTATAATAAATATCATTTATTGATGAATGAGTACGTTTGAAATTGATTAGAGATTGATTTAAGTATATGTGTGTGTGTGTGTGTGTGTGTGTGTATATATATATATATATATATATATATGTTATACCTAATTTTCTCCTATATTTCATCACCTCCCATGTTGATTTCCAGCCACCCTATCCTCTCAGCAAACCCTAGAATTTATTTTGGTGATTTTGAAGAGCCTTGTGAAGCAAATACCAAGAAGAGGGTGAGATCATTGGCGTTTGGCAAAGGAGAATCTGTTCTCTTGCGTTTTTAGGGAATTCAACACATTCTTGAGGAAAGTTTCATCTCCTTCAATCTCATCCCCATTTTTAATTGGTTTTATTTTGGTTTTATCAGATTTTAAAACCTAGTTTACGTATAAAAAATCACACCTTTCAAACTGCATGCTATAGAGATTTTGATCTATTGAATTAAAATGTTATGAAGTGCATTTTCTGATTTGGGTTTAAGATTTGAACTTGGTCTCTCATGAGTGTTGTTTAAGTAAATTGTTTTCCGGATGAATTTATAAATTAAACATGTTAGGGTTAGTAGATTTTCTCAAATAATTATATTTGTGTTGTCATGTAGTAGTATAAACCCTAATTACGTTAACACAAGTTTTATACACATGTGTTCCTTGAAGATTTCAATTATTTAAGAAAATCATACGTTTACAAAAATCTGGAAACTTACAGCTGATCAGTCGACGCCGGAGTTTTAAAGCACATCGGACTCACTTGCAGCTCATAAGTGGAAGGAAGATGTGGGAAGTACTCTAGAAAAGCTAGGCGTCAATTCACTCTAGAAGCAGAGACTAATAGCTTTCAGCCTTAAGGGCGATGCCGGAGGGTGGTATCGACTTCAGTTTACTCCGGAGCAGAGCATGACACTTACCTTGGAGGACTTCATCTATTTCTTCGACGAGCAGTATGTATCATCGGTGGTGAAAGCCGAGAAGGAGTTGGAGCGAGCTTGGTTGGAGCAGGGAGACATGTCTGTAGCTGACTATGAGAGCAAGTTTGTGGGATTGCTCAGGTTTATGGGCATGTGGCAGACTGGGAGCTTAGGCCTCAGATGTTTCTGATGGGACTTCGCCCGTGCCTACGCTGATATTTAGTATCTCGGCGTTTTTAATTAGTACGTAAGGTAGCCAATGCCGCTATATCATAGGAGACTGAGACCGCCATGTTCCAGAAGGGCAATGAGGGAAATACGAAAGCAGGTCAGGCCGGAGACAACGACAAGTACAAGAGACCATTTTTAGGACTCGGAGGATCCTAGCAGTAGGGCAAGGGTACACAACAACAGTAGGGTCCCCATAAGAAGGGATCACAACATGATTAGAGAGCACCCCGACAACGTAAGTTTTAGGGTGCGCACTATAACTGCCACAAGATCGATCACAGAGCCGTCGAGTGTCGTAGTGCACCAGTAAGAGCCCAGCAGCACAAAGGTCAGGGTCAGCAGCAGAATCGAGGATAGGGCCGAGGTTAGGGACAACAGTTGAGGCTTGAGGCACCGCCAACAGTTCCGAGGATTGAGGGATAGGTCCATGCTATTCAGAAGATTCCTAAGGCAAATGTAGTCCCATATACCATAGAGCCCTCAGCGTAGCAGCCTGCAGCTTCAGGCAGAGTATATGTAGTCGTACCGCATGATCACGGTGCGAGCGGGGTCGTAGTGGAAGGTACATTCCTAATGAACTCCTTCCCAACCCGTATTCTTTTCGATTCAAGAGCTTCGTATTCTTTCATCTCGTATTCTTAATGACTAGACTTCAGCTTATAGCACAGCCTTTAGATGTTTTTTTGTCAGTTTCCACCCCTCTAGGTGACGTGTTGCTTCTAGAGAGCATTTGTAGGAAATGCATCGTCAGCATAGATGAGTACGAATTTATAGTGGATTTGATCGTTTTGCGTATGTCTGAGTTCGATGTGATTCTTAGTATGGATTGGCTATCATCCTACTACATCAGTATTGACTATTTTTTGAAAACAGTCAGCTTGCGAGCATCTGATGGGTCTGAGTTGGTTGTAGCGACCTCACAGGGCAACCGGTTTGCAGAGTCATTTCTAGCATATGTTGAGGAGGTGTTGTTTCGAGATCAGAGTGCTGATTTATGCTAGACCAGAGTTATCTCAGAGTATCAGGATGTCTTTCAGGACATACCTGGATTGACTTCAGTGAGAGAGGTTGAGTTCTGCATTGAGTTGTAGCTAAGCACAACATCGGTCTCCCGTGCACCTTATCGTATGACACCTGCTGAGATGAAGGAGCTACAGATTCAGTTAGAGGAACTCATTGCCTAGAGTTTCATTCACCGAAGTCATTCTCCGTAGGGAACACTGGTCCTTTTCGTGAAGAAGAAGGACGACAGCCTTAAATGATGTATTGATTATCGCGAATTGAATAAGGTCACCATCCGGAATAGGTATCCACTACCAAGGATTAATGACTTATTCGACCAGTTATAGGGAACGTAGTATTTCTTAAAGATTGATCTTTAATCTGGCAAGTTGCGGGTTCGGGAGATGGATATTCCTAATACCGCTTTTCTAACTCGATATGAGTCTTTTAAGTTCCTTGTCATGCTATTTGGTCTAACCAATGCACCCGTAGTTGATACGAGTGTATCTTCTCTGCTTCGGGAACTTAACTATCCTCATGCGAGCTTGAGAATAGATGATTCTCATGGTAGCTTGAGGATAGATGATTCTCATGATAGCTTGAGAATAAAAGCATGGACGGAGCTGCGGATGGCGACGGAAACGGTCAAAATCAGGAAAATGGTGAAAATCAGGAAACTGGTAAAAAGGCTCTGGTCGGTCGACCGAACAACCAACATCGGTCGAGCGAATTCGTGCACACTACAGGGTCGAGAAACATGTTCTCTGGTCAGTCGACTAATGTACTCTTGTCGGAGTTGTACATTGGTTGACAGGATCGGGTTTCCTAGGCAAATCTGGATTCTGTTTCGACGCGAATCCTAGTTGGTTTTGTATTGGTTATTTACCATTTTGTCACCCATGTTGTTACATATAAATAGGGATTGTTTAGGGTTTCTAAATAGGAGATTAGAGTTAAAAGAGGATAGAGAAGTTTTTCTTTATTCTAGAGAGATTGTCAGAGAGAGATTTTGTAATCTTTTATTCATCATAATCTAGAGAAAATATTTTCCTTCGCCAATTAAATTATTTTGTATGTTTTAGTATTTTCTTATCAAACCCACCTTTGATAATTCCGCGATCAAAGGTGCTCACTCGGCTACTTGTATCAAGTTAGTATCAGAGCTTTGTTGGTGGCGACGCGTATTCAGCTCTTGGTTCCTTTGGAGTATGTGAAAATGTACACATCTAGCAGAGACTTCAGCAGTGTGTTCGCGCAGGTGAAGGCTAGTCGGAAGGGGAAGTATGAGCTCGGAGCAGATGGTTTGTTGTATTGTAGGATATCACTTTGCATTCCAAAAGATGGTGATCGGTTGCAGTGGATTAGAGAGACACATACATCACGTGTGCAAGGTCATTTTGGGATTCAGAAGATGCTTCTCAATCTATGATGCCATGTCTTTTGGCCAAAGATGTTAGAGGATGTTACCAAGTATGTTGGAGGGTGTAAGCTATGTTGCATATTGAAGCCTTCTAGCAGAAAGAGGGGATTGTATCTACCGTTGCAAGTGCCTTCTAGATCGTGGGAGAGTATTTCTATGTATTTCCTAGGAGGGTTGCCAATAACCAAGCGCGGGCATGATTACTTGTTTGTTGTAGTGGACCGGTTTAGCAAGACAGTAATCTTAATTCCCTACAAGAAGACCATGATGGGAGCGGGTGCAGCGTAGTTGTTCTTTGAGCATGTGTGGAAGTACTTTGGCTTACCGAGTTCGATTATTTTGGATCGGGATAGCAAGTTCCTCGGGAACTTCTAGGATTCTTTATGGAGTTTGATGGACACTAGATTGAAGAAAAGCATGACCTTTCTCATCCACAAACAAACGGGCAGACAGAAGTAGTCAACCGGACTATGGTTCACATGTTGCGGGGGTATAATTTGAGGCATCCCAAGACTTGAGATGAGAGCTTGCCTTATATTCAATTTGCTTTGAACAGGGCTATTCATGGATCTTCGGGAAAATCACCATTTGAGACGTGTTACCGGTTCTTATCTTCAAGTCCGTTTGATTTAGTATTCTCTAGTGAAACTACGACTGACAGCAAAGAAGGGAGTGAGAGACAAAGGGCTCATCGAATTTTGCAGAAGATTGCGCAGATTGACACTATGGTTGAAGCACAGTTGAAGAAGTCATAAAAGAAGTACAAGGCGAAAAATGATCAACATCAAGTTCCTTGTACTTTCGGCAAAGGTGACTTGGTGTGTCTAAAGTTAGGTAAGGAGCGATTAAATGGAGAATGAAAGAAGTTGAAGCCTATACGATATGGACCATTTCGGATTCTCAATCAGATCGGTGACAACACCTTCAAGCTAGATTTTCCACCTTACTTAGGCATGTACTCAGTGATCAATGTCGAGTACTTGAAGTTGTTCGAGCCTCCATTGCTGGACGATGAGGTTGATGACAAGGTGATCTTTCTGCATGTTGAAGACTTGTGGTTTGATGGAGAAGAGCCGTTGAAAGAGGATTACATTTTGGAGCGTAATGTGACCACGACTAGACGGGGGACGAAGGAGTCATTTTTGGTTAGACATCAAGGCCAGGTTCCTAGCAAGGTCAAGTGGTTCAACAAAAAAAGAGGGGCTCGAGAGTTTCCTCAGCTGAAGTTCTAACTTGAACGGGACTTCAAGTTCCTACAGGTGTATCTTCTCTGCTTTGGGAACTTAACAATCCTCATGGGAGCTTAAGGATAGATGATTCTCATGGTAGCTTGAGGATATATGATTCTCATGGTAGCTTGAGAATAGAAGAATGCGCAGAGCTACGGATGGCGGCAGAAACGGTCAAAATCAGGAAAACGGCAAAAATCAGGAAACTGGTAAAAAGGCTCTGGTAGATCGACCGAACGACCAGCACCGGTCGACCGGATTCGTGTACACTATAGTGTCGAGAAACATGTTCTCTGGTTGGTCGACTAACGCACTCTTGTCGGACGATCGATAGGGGGTGACTGGTCGACCGAGAGTTGTACATCGATCGATCGAATCGGGTTTCCTGGGCCGATCTAGATTATGTTTTGACGTGAATCCTGATTGGGTTTGTATTGGTTATTTACCACTTTGCCACCTACGTTATTAATGTTGGCCTTCTTATTTTGATGATGATTTACAAATAATTTACATCTAATATTGTTTGTCTAGTGTTTGTGTTTTATATTTTTTTCTAGGCAAACAATATGTTGGAGATTGGATGGATTGCGTCATAACGATCATATCAAATGGAGGTTGGCGGATATAGTGGTTGAAGTAATGTAATTCAAGTTCAAGATCTAAGTTCAAGCTTCATCCGCAAGTGTACCAAGTCAAGCTTATTGAAGATCAAGATTGCTTGGGTAACATTTAGTTTAGGTGTTATATTTACGTGTGTTGATACTTTAAGCTCAATATAATATGCACACACATTTTATTGGTTTCTTTGTATATATATATATAAAGTTTTGGTTTCTATGTATATTTAGTTATGTATATACATACATGATTTTGAGTTTTCAAGTTTTACTATGAAACAATTGAATACAATTGAAAATACATTTCTTGTTTCATACTTATATGCATATATATATGATTTCATCAATATCAATTTTATATAGTTTAATGAAATCATGTTTTTTAGTGCATTATATGTGTATTTTAATAAAATACTATATTCATTGTTTATAGACTCCATAACAATAGTTTACATCTTTCTTCAAGTCTATAAAATCATTTTGTATTATTTCAAAACATGGTTAAGCTAAAATGTCAAAACTCATATGTTCACATTTTCACATTTTCATGTTTTGGACTATTTTATAAAATGATGATATTTTTCATTTGGGAGGTCCTTTCTGAAAACCAGTTTTTGTAGCATGTGTATTATCATATCTACAATCATTTTCCAAAGTTTTACATTTTTCTGAATTTTTTTGATATTTTTAAACAGGGTTTTAAGGTCACAAAAACTGTTTTCAAAACCTGTATTTTCAATATATCAGTTCTCGATCGACCGCCACGGTTGACCGCGCCTGATTCTTTTCCTGAGTGGGCAACAGCAATTTTTACGGTCGACTGTGATGGTCGACCGTCAGCCTGTAAGTTCCCACGGTCGACCGCCACGGTCGACCGTAGCTTTCACTGGATATTTTCTCAGTTTTGGTTTTGCCTCGCGGTCGACCACGAGATTCCCACGGTCGATCGCCGTACTATCTTTTCATTCCCAACGGCTATTTTCTGCAGTCGTTGTTTGGTGCTTTTTGGTCTTTTGTTTGGGGCTTTTTGGTCTTTTGTTTGGGGTTTTGGCTGAGGTTTTTGGAGACTATAAATACCCCCTTGCTCTCATCCATCACAGCCACTAAGAGAATGTTTTAAGAACAAGTTTAAAGAGTTATAAACAAGGGTTTGAGTTTGGTTTAAGTTTGTTTAAGAAGCTTTTAAGCATTTGGAAGTTTGAGTTTGTGAAATCAATTTCACAAGAGCTTGAGGAGATCATCTATTGGTGTTTGGGCATCCAACTATTCTCCCTCTACCTCTTGATCTATTGAGAAGTTTTCTAAACTCTATTTCTAGCTTTACATCTATTTGTTTGATTATCATTTTATTAAAGCTAGTTTTATATTGAGTTTAGTTGATTTTATTTCACTCATTGTTTACACACACCCACTTGAGCTTATCGTATTTTCATACATAGTATATTTGGGTTGGTGATAGTTGTAACAATTGAGTGTGAGCTTTCATTGTGTTCTCATTCATATTAGAGAACAATCATTTATTGTAATTGTGCTTATTGTGAGAATCACTTTGTAATACACTTGTACACCGAGAGAAGTGTGTGGCGAGAGTCGGGGATCATCCCAAGAGGAGTGACGTCAGTTGACGAACCTAGGGAGAGGTTGTATCTGAGCACTTGAGGGAGATACGTCTAGTTCCAACACTTATGAGGGTGTAGAGTGGGATTGCAATAGTGGTGATTGTAAAGTTTTTAGTTAGCTAGAAAACCGAGTGTGAGGTGTAAATGTTGTTCGGGTAAACGTAGAAAACCCGGTTGTGATAGTGGATTTCTCCCCGGGAGTGGGGAGCGGAGACGTAGGACGGAAGGTCCGAACTCCGTGATTATATTGTGTGTTTTTTTTGTTTATTTACACTATCACTCTTATCTTGTTTATGTTATTTCACCCTTGTGTTAGTTTATATATCCTTGCATATATTTTATCATATACCTCTTTTGCTAGGATATATCTCTTGTTCATATTAAACTAAGAATTTTAGTGTTTTTCTTTTTCCTTTTCTTGGTTTTGAAAATTATATTTTAAACTTTTTAACATGAAAACAATTCTTCTTATTGGTCATACTCTTTTGTTTTCATGATTATTGGTTTTTGTTTTGATGAGAGGTTTGTGTTTATATAACCCTCCGGGTTTATTGGGTGTTTATTCCCAAATCTTGTTTACCAGGTATTAAAAATGTTTATATGGGTTGATACTAGCTCAAGAGCTAGATATAGTTGCCTCTCTTATTTTGTGAAAATCTATGATGAATTGGTTTTATACTTTTAAAGATGTTTGCTTATAGTTCATGGTTCTTGTATGTTTTGTAATCTTATTTTCGAACTATGAAAATTTTGTTTTGATTTGTTTGTTTGAATTCATTATATAGCACAAATAGATGATTCAAATTTTAAATATGATTTATAATGTATTCTATGAGTGGTTTGATCAAGTCCTACAAAGGAATTTTTCTTTATTAATCAAACATCGTTTTTGGATATAAACTTTGATTTATGATTTCTTTTGATTGATTTGTTTTCATTTGAAAACTTTTTGCATGATTCTCATGTTCTTCTTCTTTTGATTTCATAAATCCATACATTGTTATGATTTATTTTGAAAATACCCATTCTTGATTTTGTTCCCTTTTCCCTCTACATATAAGCAAATTAATTTCCTTCATGGATCCTCCTTCATAAACATTTTTTTAATGATGTCTTTTTGGATCCTCATTTCATCTCTTTGGGGCAAGTATGATAAATGTTTGGTTTGTATATATACATCTTGAAATCTTTATAACACCCTTCATGATGTTATATATACACATGTGTTCTTATTGTTTTTTTGCATGTGAGTTGTTTAGCAAATTTTTGCTTGCTCACATGTCTTGCCATGATCTTTATTGCATTCACTCCATATAGAATTTTAATAGGGGGAGCAATCCCTATATCTTTTTTATGTGTTATACTCACCCATGCATATTGATAGGGGGAGCTTTCGCTCTCTTTTATCTATATGGTTTTCCCCTTTTTGATGTTGTCAAAGGGGGAAAATATTATGAGTATATTCTTTCTTAGTTATATGCATGATATATTATGCTTTGTATATTCATTTCCTTTCATGCATATATCCTTTTTGTAAATTGTTTGTCATCATCAAAAGGGGGAGATTGTTGGCCTTCTTATTTTGATGAAGATTTACAAATAATTTACATCTAATATTATTTGTCTAGTGTTTGTGTTTTATATTTATTCTAGGTAAACAATATGTTGGAGGTTGGATGGATTACGACATAACGATCATATCAAATGGAGGTTGGCGGATATAGTGGTTGAAGCAATGTAATTCAAGTTCAAGCTTCATCCGCAAGTGTACCAAGTCAAGCTTATTGAAGATAAAGATTGCTTGGGTAACATTTAGTTTAGGTGTTATATTACGTGTGTTGATACTTTAAGCTCAATATAATATGCACACACATTTTATTGGTTTCTTTGTGTATATATATATATATATATATATATATATATATATA
>BQKN01062058.1:36389-49884 GCA_022839385.1 Asparagus kiusianus
ATATATATATATATATATATATATATATATATATATAAAGGAAAAAATACAACTTGAGATTCAAATGGACTTGAGAAATTGGCATCCACTCTCAGTTAACCATAATAAAATTTCATTACTTCAAATAAAGTTCTTAGTTAGAGATATAGCAAAATATAATGCTTTGAATATTGTTTCTTAAAATATTATTTTGAATTATCATAAAAAGGGCTAACATGAGTATAAAACTAACTAAAGATTACAAAGCTTTAAATTTGACTAAGTAAATTAATTATTAATCAAATTTATCAAGTTAGTAAGTGAATATTTGTTTCTTATATATAGAGGAAATAAAAGAAAAATAAAAGAAAGAATAATGAGAATAAGGAAAGAAAGAAAAGATAACTAGCCCCTACCCAACACCTAAATTTTACATTATCCTCAATACAAATCGAAATAATGATGCAGAATAAAAAATAAAAAATGGAAAACTCACATTCTACATCAGTTCTCATCTTCTTGCTAAAAGTTATACTTTGAATTTTAAAGAAGTTTAAAATTATGAATTTTACAAAATCTTTGAGTTCTATTCACACATTCTCTGAGGTCTTCAATAATTTTCATAGCATTTGATAGCGGGTCTCCCAAAGACTATTTGTAAAATCAAACTTATTCTACACTTTGACGTGAGATGGAATGAACTCAAATAGTATCATGCTCTAATGCTGCTCAGCTGGAAAGTCAGGGTCAGATTGGGGCTAACCTTGACATGATCTAAAGGTTGTCCTAACTCTTCTAACAACTTGAGCTCATTAGCAAAAGTTTCTTAAAAACTAAGGTTCATAATGTCTAAACCCTCAAAACTTAAACTCATCAAAGAATATGACATATCATATATTAATTTTTTATTTTATTTTATTTTATTTTTTTAAAAACCTGAAGAAAAATCTAAAATTTTCTTTTTTAAAAAAACTAAGAAAAGATCTAAAAGATTTTTGAGAAAGGAAAAGAAAAGGAAATCCTAACCCAACAAATCAAAAGACAAACCACTCAATCAATTAGTCCTAATTTCTAAGGTTAAGTCTAAACTCCACTAGACAGCTTCTAACCAAAAGTTCCTTTAGGCCATCCGGAATCCTAGTTCACTCAATCAGTTGGTTAGATAAGAATAAGTCTAGAAGGGGCTCATCCGGAGCATGACCCAAGTGCCATTTAAGTATCATTTTTTCTTACGAGTACTTTTGCCACTCTAACCTCTTTTCTAGGACATTAACTAAATTAAATGAGACTAGAATAAATTCACCTCCCTCAAAATCTATGTTACCTATTGTAGGCGTATAAAATTGCCTATAGGTCCCTTAGCACAGCTCGACACGGTGATTCGACAAATCAACGAACCATCGAGTGACGAGGCGACGAGGTCAACAAATTGCACGCGATCAACAGAATGCATTCGCGTGCGGAATCAATCCAACGGTTCGGGGAGTCAATGAGTCGTCCAACCATAGAACGGATTCGAACTCAAACACCAAGGTGGACTTACTGCCAAATCAAGATCCAGACTGTCAAATCAAGTCCGGATAGATCAACCACACAACCAAATCAAGTCCGAACAACAGAGAACCGGAAACAACGGGAAACGACGGAATCCAAACACCGGGAGGGACTCGGCCGAAACCGAGCCACCCCAAGGTGGCTCGGCCCAAGCCGAGCCACCCTAAGGTGGCTCGGTGGCCGAGCCACCCTGAGGTGGCTCGGCAGCCGAGCCACCTTGAGGTGGCCGGTTCCCCCCCCCTTGTGTGTGTTAGCCACACGTGCACACGGGCACAGTGAAGAGAGGCTATAAATAGAGGATGGGGTGTTTCATTTTGAAGGGTTGGAAATTTTGGAGAGAGGTGAAGCCCTGCTGGATTGAAGACTCAGATCTAAAAAAGATTCAAACTTTAAGGATTCGAAGACTTGCTCATCCAGATCCGGTGCTCGGCGATCATCAACGTCAAATCTACGTAGTTTTCCTCCGGATCAAAGCTTGGTCTTTGATCCCGAGATTAGAGCGATTGTTTCCTTGGTGAAACAATCCCTACGGCTATTATTTCCTTGGTGAAATAATACCCGTTATACTGCGTAGATCCGACCGGATCTAGATCTCGCGGTGGTCCGCGGATAAACCCCGGCGTAGGCAAACAACCCACGCAAGCGAGCGACCACAAAACAGGAGCTCGTGATTTGTTCGACAAACAAGGAAACAAAGTTGTAATCTTTTTTTTATTTTCTTTGATTTTATTATAACCAGATCTTATAAAAAGACCGGATCTTTGTAATCGATAAACTATTACAAGAGTGTATAATGGAATCAATGAAGAAAGCAACAATTTTTCCCGCGAACAATCTGGCGACCACAGTGGGAGCCACCGATTTCGATGCCGAGATCGGAGCGTCGCAGCCGCGGATCTCAATCCCGGTCGTGGAGGAGGTCGAATACGAGTTCGACCAGCAGAAGTTCGAGGCGTACTTGTCGTCCTCGTCCGGATCAACCTCCCCCCGTAAGTCCAAGAAGTTCTCCTCCAGGAGAAAAGTTCGTTGGTACGAAGAAGTTGAAGCTACCAACGAAGATCTCGCCCCGTTTGATGCCAAAGCTGCATCGGGTGAGATCTCTCCAACTTCCAACCAGGTCAGATCTGCTCTGGCCAAATCTTCCGTTGCCGAGGGCGTAGTGACTCTCTCGAAGAGAGCCCGCCAAAGGCAGCGTCAACGCCTTGCGAAACAATTCGCAAAGGCAATGGAATCTGTGGACGGGATCCGCTACAACACGGATCTGAAGAACAGAAGAGGCAAACAGCCTCAACAACAGATGAAGGGTAGCTCCTCCAAGCCGCCGACAAACGAATGGGTCCGTGTCAAACGGAATCGATTAACGCTGGAGGAGCGCATCCGCAAGCGCCGCGCGTTATCAGCGCAAGCACGGGCTCAAGCTGAAGAAGCCCGTAGAAAGCTTCAGAAGGAGGTGACAAAGAAGCCGCCACCAACCCGCAAAGTGTGGAGGCCGAAATCCGAAGCGGCGATTCAGACCAAGGAGCAACAATTGCAACCGTCGAAAGTGCAACTTCCGGCAAATCAATCCAAACCGCCGATGACTTCTACAATTGCTCCGAGAGATTCCGCAGGATCATCCTGGAGAAAGAAGTCAGTTTTGGAACGCCTCGGCCCACTCCCCAATGGACGATGCAAAACTCCAGTTCAAGAGCGTTTGGGCCCGATGAAGAAGCCCCAAACAATGCAACATGCTGGGGGTCGCCACAACCCTCAACATTTTGAGAAGATCGTGGCACCCAAGCGCACAACTTTGTGCATCGAAGTGCAGGAGCCCGCTGAAGATTCACGCCTACAAAGGCGCGTTTCAAGGCGCGTGACTCTCGAAAGCCCGAAGAAGGTGATTCATCCACAGAAGGAAACGTTGTCGTCCGATGACGATGACGTTATACCTGGGAAATCGTGCCAACATGCGATAGGTTGCTCCGACTTTCAAACGGACGAGCTGTACTATTGTGCTGGGGGTACGAGCAGAGCCAGAAAGAGAAGTCATCGTAGGTTCGAAACTCAATGCCCCTGTGCCAAGCTCATTCGGGCGGTACTGTCTGAATGCAACTGCATCAAAGCAGTCCCCGAGAGAGTTTCGGTGTTCGAAAGGCTCAGCACCGAAACGCCAAAGCCAAGGCCTAGGCGTTTCCGGCGAAGAAGAACGGTGATTGAAGACGGAGAATTTCCGAGGGTCACCGCTAACATGACCAACAAGGGTGTTCGCGGGAAAAACTGTAGCTTTCATCATTGATTCCATTGTACACTCTTGTAACAGTTTATCGATTACAAAGATCCGGTCTTTTTATAAGATCCGGTTACAACGAAAATCAAATAAAAAGAAATGAAAATTACAAATTTGTTTCCTTGTTTGTCGAACAAATCGCGAGCTCCTGTTTTGCGGTCACTCGCTTGCGTGGGTTGTTTGCCTGCGCCGGGGTTATTTGCCGTGGACCACCGCGAGATCTAGATCCGGTCGGATCTACACAGTATAACGGGTACTATCCCACCAAGGAGATAATAGCCGGGAGGGATCGTTTCACCAAGGAAACGACCGCTCGAATCTCGGGATCAAAGAACCAAGCTTTGATCCGGAGTGTGTACGCATAGATCTAAGATCCGGTCCTCTCGAACACCTGCCTTATTTGACGTTGATGATCGCCGAGCACCAGATCCGGATGAGCAAGTCTTCGAGTCTCCAAAGATTGAATCTTTTCTAAGTTTTGAATCTCCAATCCAGCAGGGCTTCGCCTCCTCCAAAATCCAACCTTTGAACAAATGAACCCCTTGGCCTATTTATAGGCACTCGAGACTGTGCCCCGTGCACGGAACTGGGCCTAGCCACCTCAGGGTGGCACGACCTTGGCCGAGCCACCCTAGGGTGGCTCGGTTTCGGCCGAGTCCCCCGGGTGTTGTCCGTTTCGCCGTTTTCCGTTGTTTCCGGTTTTTTGTTGTTCGGACTTGATTCGGGTTTGTGGTTGTCTTGGTTTGGAATCGATTCGTTGGCTTGATTCCAGATATGGCAGTTAATCCGCTTCTGAGTTCGAGTCCGAAACCGATCTTGATTCGATCGTGGTTCATCCGAGTTCGCTCTTGTTTAGATGACTCGTTGACTCCTCGAACCGTTGGCTTCATTCCGCGTGCTAATGGATTGTTGGTGTGCGGTTCGTTAGCCTCGTTAGTCCACTTCGTCGCATATTGCTTGGCTTCGGCGTTGTGGGCTAACAGCTTTGTTTGTATACGTCGCTCGATGGTCCGTTTGTTGAATCGGCGTTGTCGAGCTGTATTAAGGGACCTATAGGCAATTTTATACGCCTATAGATACCCCCTCCAAAGTATTTCAGCCTCGTTCTTTTATAGAAGAGTCTGGAATACTTTGGATGTGATTGTCCCAACCTTCAGTCGGTGTAACGGGACTTTGGAATGGCTTCTGTTCTGGATTCCTTCAATTCCTTCAGGCTATTCGGTGCTTTGTCGAACGTCTGTAAGGGTTCCGGTGCTGCATTTATTGTCTGACCGTTGTTGGAATTTTGAACTTGAAGTCGATTCTTGATTTCTTGACTTTTTAGCTCGAGTTGGTTGCTTCAACATAGAACTGATCATCGATTGACGGCGTCGTCCGGCGTTTGAGCTTCGTTGCGACGCGTTGTTCGGCGTCCAGGCTTCATTGTAATGCGCTGTTTGACGTTTGACACAGTTTATACTCGTACGTCTGCTGGAGTATACACAGTTTAAGCTCTTAAGGTATTGGAGCGTGGCGGATACCTGAGTCACGAGACCAATCCATAGAATTGATGCGTCAATGACTCGTACTTATAGAATTTTTGGCAAATTCTCAGCCATCAACGGATTTGAGATGCTCTTACCGACTACCGTTTGAGTCGGGCTTACATGCGGATTGTTTAAGTCCGTTCGCATGTAACGTTGTGCTCAGAGATTGAATTCTCTGAGACTTTACGCTATGATGTCGAATACATAGACTTCGCCATTGTTACGGGAATAGGCTACCCGGCGACACGTGTTAGGTGTTGACTTTAGGGTTTTTGGCTAACCCCCAGCCCTCAACGGATTTGATTAGCCTTTACCGACTACCGTTTGAGTCGGGCTAGCATGCGGATTGTTTAGATCCGTTCCGCACGTGACGTTAAGCTAAAAGAGTTAACTCTTTTAGTGCTACGATATTGAATACGTAGACTTCGTCTTTCTCCTGTGAAAAGACTAAACAGCAACGTGTATGAGACGTTGACTTAGGATTTTTGGCAAATCCACAGCCTTCAACGGATTTAACGTGCTCTTACCGATTACCGTTTGAATCGGGCTTACATGCGGATTGTTTTAGTCCGTTCTGCATGTGACGTTGTGCTAAAGGAATGAACTCCCTTAGACTTTGTGCTACAATTTCGAATATGTAGACTTTGCCATTATTAGGGGAATAGGCTACCCAGCAACGTGTATTAGACGTTGGCTTATCCCTTCTTAGGCTTCGGGATAAAGGTCCCCAGAATCGAACTCTGGTATCTTTTTCAATCGGCGAAAGACTAAACCGGCGACGCGTGTTAGGCGTCGACATATCCTTTCTTAGGATTCAAGATGAAATTCCCCATGCGTGTAAGGCATGGATTTTGGTGTTATTAATAACAGCCTGCCTAAATGTTGAATATGTGGACGAGTGTTCTTTTCAACGGTTAAGAACTAACCGGCGGCGCGTGTTAGGCGCGGACTTATCCTTGCTTAGGTTTCAGGATAAAATACCCCAGAATCGAACTCTGATGTCTTTTTCTACGGAAAAAGACTAAACCGGCAGTGCGTGTTAGGCGAAGACTTATCCCTGCTTAGGATTCGGGATAAACTTCCTAGGATGAATCCAAGATTGATAAACTCTTGGAAAAGGTTGGTGTGGGGAAGGAAGAATTTTATATTCTATTCCCCGAACAAGGAAAGGAGACTTGAGGTGGGATCTCCACCCCCAGAATCCGGAAAAGTGAAACTAAAAGTGGGATCTCCACTCTGAGAATCGAAAAGATTCGGATAACCCTAACTGTCGGAAGGTTTGATCACCGAACTAAAGATGAATTTCTCGTTTATCGAGAATAAATCGTGGTTTTGGCCCTAACTGTAGGAAGGTTTGACCAAGCGGGATTTTGAGATGACCCTAACTGTAGGAAGGTTTGATCACTCGATTTGTGGGCCTCTCGTTCATTGAAGGAATCGAGAGGAGGATTTTGGTTTTGGTCCTAACTATAGGAAGGTTTGACCAAGCGGGAGTTTGAGATGACCCTAACTGTAGGAAGGTTTGATCGCTCAATTTGAAAGTGGACCTCTCGTTCATTGAAGGAATCGAGAGGGGATTTTGGTTTCGGTCCTAACTGTAGGAAGGTTTGACCAAATGGGAGGTTTGAGACGATCCTAACTGTAGGAAGGTTTGACCGCTCAATTTGTGGGCCTCTCGTTCATTGAAAGAATCGAGAGGGGATTTTTGTCGTGGTCCTAACTGTAGGAAGGTTTGACCAAGTGGGGGTTTAAGACGATCCTAACTGTAGGAAGGTTTGATCGCTCAATTTGAAAGTGGACCTCTCGTTCATTGAAGGAATCGAGAGGGGATTTTGGTTTCGGCCCTAACTGTAGGAAGGTTTGACCAAGGGAAAAAGGAGAGTAAGAGTACAAATCACTGTAGGAATGTTGATTCGTACAAATCACTCAAAGGGGATTCTTGATGTTAAGCGATAAGGACTTAACACAAAGAGTTTTGACAATTCGTCAATGATAAATTAAAATTCTAAGCATTAGGAGTTTAGTGCTTATCACTTTATTCATAATGACCGGGTTATCCCTAAGAATATTACATTTAACATTCTTCCGGGAACTTCCCGTTACCTGAATTATCCACCCCCAGCTTTCTTTACAAAACTGGGTGAATCATTGAATTAGAGGCACGATCGGGTTATCCTTAAGAATGCCACGCATGGCACTCTCCAGGAACTTCCCATGGAAGAAAGGAAATAGTTTATACTCGTATACCTATTGGAGTATCAGGGAGCAGTTTAACCTCTTATACCGGTCGGAGGATTGAGAAGCAGTTTATACTCATATACTTTTCAGAGTGTCTGGGAGCAGTTTATACTCTTATACCGGTCGGAGTTACAGGAAGCAGTTTATACTCATATACCGGTCGGAGTTATGCCGTTTTTAACTGGCTCACTCTAGCGTTATGACGCCGGCTTCAACCAAGGTTTGGATGCTATTTTTGAGTGTAAAGCACGCCTTGGTTGGGTGAAGGATCCTCCTGTGGTATGCGCAGTACTTCGGATCCGCAATATCGTCAGCTTCCTCCTGATTCGTGATTGGTGGGAGCTTGATCTTGTTATTGTCAAGGAGAGATTTGAAGATGGCTGGAACATCTTCATCCTTGAAGGAGTACTCTTTTTGAGGCCTCTGGTCTGAAGTCTTTTGCTGCCTCCGGGACTGCTGTTGCGATGTTTGATTAGCATCGACAGTCGTTGCGGGTGTCTTGCCCTTACCACGGGAGGCGAAGTTCGAGTTTGGAGGATTCGTCGTCAATTGACCCCTCTCGGCCTTCTTCCTTCGGAGGAAGCGTTCGGCTTGTTCACCACGCGCTTCAAGTCTTTCCAAGTGTTGGATGGTGCTGTCCCTATTGCTTCCAACACGTCCAATGCGAGGTTGTTGTGGCAAGTTTGGAGGATGAACTCTTCAGTGATTGGATCCCGGCAATTCAACGCTTTGTTCCGGAACCTCTTGACGAAGGTTTCGACCGGTTCCCCGTCCTTTTGTTTCTCGTCGAGCAACGTTCCGATGGATACCTCGGTGTCGTCGTCAAAGAAGTTAGCGAGGAATTTTGTTTCCATGTCGTCCCAGCTATGCACGCTTCCTGGCTTGAGGCGGCGATACCAATCGAAGGCGGCTCCGCGAAGAGTGCCAACGAATGACCGCACCATCAGAGGCTCATTGCCGGAGATAACACCCAGGTGCGATTTGAAATAAATCAAATGCTGAGTGGGGGAACCCTTCCCATCAAACGGCGTGAAGTTGATTAGACTGAATTTCGCCGGATAGGGGATTGATTCCCACTCTCTTGGGTATGGACAAGGAATGCCCGTTTTCTTTATCTCTTGAGCGGAAATCAATGTATTGATCTTGCTTTCGAGGTTTTTGATTTTCTGACTTTCACCCGAGTTTTCGTCAGCATGATTCTGAGGTGGAACCGTGGTGTTATGACTAGCATCCTCGTTGCCACCCCCTGCATTAATGGGAGGATCATTGGCGTTGCGGGTTTTATCCGCATTCGCATTCTCCACTTCCTGAATGACCTGGTTACGGCGGCTTGGTTCACCTTGTTGGTTCCTCAATGCCTGGATTTGTTGCTCATGCATCTCTCTCATAGTCTGCATGGCCATCTGCATCTCGAGCCTGAAGCTCTCCTGTTGTTTGGCCATGGCTTCTTCGAGCATCTTGGCCACTTGTTCCGCGCTTATCATGAATGACTCGCGAGGTTCTCCTTCGCTGGATACAGTGTTATCAGACGCAACCGCAGAGCAAGCATCCGATTCCTCATCTTCTGAAGGTGGTCCTATCCGAACCCTCCCATACGTTCTTCGTGAGATGGCTCCAGACTGCAAATGGGTTAGCCTCCGGGATGCTTTCAGAATCGACTCGAGATCATCCCGTGCCAATGTCCCCTTGTTGGTCATATTAGCGGTGACCCTTGGAAATTCTCTATCTTCAACCACCGTTCTTCTTCGTCGGAAACGCCTAAGCCTTGGCTTTGGCGTCTCGGTGCTGAGCCTTTCGAACACCGAAACTCTCTCGGGGACTGCTTTGATGCAATTACATTCAGACAGTACCGCCCGAATGAGCTTGGTACAGGGGCATTGAGTTTCGAGCCTATGAGGACTTCTCTTTCCGGCTCTGCTCGTACCCCCAGCACGATAGTACAGCTCGTCCGTATGAAAGTCGGAGCAACCTATCGCGTGTTGGCACGATTTCCCAGGTATAACGTCATCGTCATCGGACGACAACGCTTCCTTCTGGGGGTGGATCGCCTTCTTTGGGCTTTCGAGAGTCACGCACCTCGAAACACGCCTTTGCAAGCGTGAGTTCTCAGCGGGCTCCTGAACCTCGATGCGCAAATTGGCACGCGCAGCAGCCTTGAACTCCTTGTCATGCTGAAAGTGATAGCGACCCCCAGCATGTTGAGTCGTTCGGGGCTTCTTCATCGGGCCCAAGCGCTCTTGAACTGGAGTTTTGCATCGTCCATTGGGGAGTGGGCCGAGGCGCTCCAAAACTGACTTCTTTCTCCGGGATGATTCTATGTGACCTCCCGGAGTAGCCATGGGAAATGTTGGCGACTTCGTTTGGCTCGCCGGAGGTTGAATTTGCTTCGAAGGCTGTGACGATTGTGCCTGAGCCTGAATCGTCGCTTCAGATTTGGGCCTCCATACTTTGCGGGTTGGTGGCGGCTTCTTTGTCACCTCCTTCTGAAGCCTTCTACGGGCTTCTTCAATTTGAGCCCGTGCCTGCGCTGATAGTGCGCGGCGCTTGCGAATGCGTTCCTCCAGCGTTGACCGGTTCCGTTTGACGCGGATCCATTCGTTCGTCGGTGGCTTGGAAGAGCCGCCGTTCGTCTGTTGTTGAGGCTGTTTGCCTCTTTTGTTTTTCAGCTCCGCCTTGTAGCGGACTCCGTCAACAGATTCCATTGCCTTTGCGAATTGTTTCGCAAGGCGTTGACGTTGCCTTTGGCGGGCTCTCTTCGAGAGAGTCACTACGCCCTCGGCAACGGAAGATTTGGCTAGAGCGGATCTGACCTGGTTGGAAGTTGGAGAGATCTCACCCAATGCAACTTCGGCATCCAGCGGGGCGAGATCTTCGTTGGTGTTTTCAACATCTTCGTACCAACGAGCCTTTCTCCTGGAGGAGAACTTCTTGGACTTGCGGGGGGAGGTTGATCCGGATGAGGACACGTACTCCTCGAATTTCTGTTGGTCGAATTCGTACTCGACCTCCTCCACGACCGGGATCGAGATCCGCGGCTGCGACGCTCCGATCTCGGCAGCGAGATCGGTGGCTCCCACTGTGGTCGCCAGATTGTTCGCGGGAAAATTCGTAGCTTTCATCATTGATTCCATTGTACACTCTTGTAACAGTTTATCGATTACAAAGATCCGGTCTTTTTATAAGATCCGGTTACAACGAAAATCAAATAAAAAGAAATGAAAATTACAAATTTGTTTCCTTGTTTGTCGAAAAAATCGCGAGCTCCTGTTTTGCGGTCACTCGCTTGCGTGGGTTGTTTGCCTGCGCCGGGGTTATTTGCCGTGGACCACCGCGAGATCTAGATCCGGTCGGATCTACGCAGTATAACGGGTACTATCCCACCAAGGAGATAATAGCCGGGAGGGATCGTTTCACTAAGGAAACGACCGCTCGAATCTCGGGATCAAAGAACCAAGCTTTGATCCGGAGTGTGTACGCGTAGATCTGAGATCCGGTCCTCTCGAACACCTGCCTTATTTGACGTTGATGATCGCCGAGCACCAGATCCGGATGAGCAAGTCTTCGAGTCTCCAAAGATTGAATCTTTTCTAAGTTTTGAATCTCCAATCCAGCAGGGCTTCGCCTCCTCCAAAATCCAACCTCTGAACAAATGAACCCCTTGGCCTATTTATAGGCACTCGAGACTGTGCCCCGTGCACGGAACTGGGCCTAGCCACCCATGGGTGGCTCAGCCTTTGCCGAGCCACCCTGGGGTGGCTCGGCCACCGATCCACCCTGAGGTGGCTCGGCTTGGGCCGAGCGACCTCGGGTTGGCTCGGTTTCGGCCGAGTCCCCCGGGTGTTGTCCGTTTCGCCGTTTTCCGTTGTTTTTGGTTTTCTGTTGTTCGGACTTGATTCGGGTTTGTGGTTATCTTGGTTTGGAATCGATTCGTTGACTTGATTCCAGATATGGCAGTTAATCCGCTTCTGAGTTCGAGTCCGAAACCGATCTTGATTCGATCGTGGTTCATCCGAGTTCGCTCTTGTTTAGATGACTCGTTGACTCCTCGAACCGTTGGCTTCATTCCGCGTGCTAATGGATTGTTGGCGTGCGGTTCGTTAGCCTCGTTAGTCCACTTCGTCGCATATTGCTTGGCTTTGGCGTTGTGGGCTAACAGCTTTGTTTGTATACGTCGCTCGATGGTCCGTTTGTTGAATCGGCGTTGTCGAGCTGTATTAAGGGACCTATAGGCAATTTTATACGCCTACAAAGGGGACATTGGCACGGGATGATCTCGAGTCAATTCTGAAAGCATCCCGGCGTCTAACCCGTTTGCAGTCCGGAGCCATCTCACGAAGGACGTATGGCAGGATTCGGACAAGATTACCTTCAGAAGATGAAGAGTCAGATGCCTGCTCTGCAATTGCATCTGACAACACCGTGTCCAGTGAAGGGGAACCCCGCGAGTCGCTGATGATAAGCGCGGAACAAGTGGCCAAGATGCTCGAAGAGGCCATGGCTAAACAGCAAGAGAGTTTCAGGCTCGAGATGCAAATGGCCATGCAGACTATGAGAGAGATGCATGACCAACAAATCCAAGCATTGAGGAACCAACAAGGTGAACCAAGTCGTCATAACCAGAACAATCTGGAAGATGAGGACACAGGTGCAAATGAAACTCATAACGCCAATAACCCTCCCATCAATGCAGGGGGTGGTAATGAGGATGCTAACGAAGATACAAGTGAAAACTTGAAGATCAAAAACCTCGAGAGCAAAATCAATACATTGATTTCCGCTCAAGAGATAAAGAAGACGGGCATTCCTTGTCCATACCCAAGAGAGTGAGAATTAATCCCTTATCCGGCGAAGTTTAGTCTAATCAACTTCACGCCGTTCGATGGGAAGGGTTCCCCCACTTAGCATTTGATTTATTTCAAATCGCACCTGGGTGTCATCTCTGGTAATGAGCCTCTGATGGTGCGGTCATTCGTTGGCACTCTCCGCGGAGCCGCCTTCGATTAGTATCGTCGCCTCAAGCCAGGAAGCGTAAATAGCTGGGACGACATGGAAACCAAATTCCTCGCCAATTTCTTCGATGATGACACGGAGATCTCCATCGGGACGTTGCTCGACGAGAAACAAAAGGATGGGGAATTAGTCGATATCTTCATCAAGAGGTTCCAGAACAAAGCGATGAACTGTCGGGATCCGATCACTGAGGAGTTTATTCTCCAGACCTGCCACAACAATCTTTCGTTGGACATGTTGGAAGCAATAGGGACAGCACCATCTGTTTTCGTCGAAAGTTGCTGTTTTCATTGATTGAAATCTGTTACAAACAGAATGAAACAAAGATTACAACTCTCTCAAAAATAAACGCAAGTCCCGTTTATCGGTGCTTGCTTGCGTGGGTTGTTGGCCTGTGACGGGGATGTTGATATCCGTGGACCGCCGACTCTTCAAGATCCTTTCCGGGAAAATCCGGCAGAGTTTCGTCTATCCACTTGGATATAGAAACAGAACTTCGTCGATCCGCGTGAGATCTCAGAAGTTTAAAGCTTGTATCTCGGCTAAAACGAGACACTAGCTCTTCTTAGTGTCACCGCTAATGGGCAGCACTAAGGAAAAGAAAGGGGGAATGAAGAAGAAGAACTCTTGCTCCTTGATCCGGCAGGGCTTCGCCGCTCTCTTTTGAAAACCCCGACTCCTTACTCCGGTAGGGCTTCGCCGCTCTTTTGAGAAATCTGACTCCTCGCTCCGGCAGGGCTTCGCCGCTCCTCTCTAAAATTTTAGATCTCAAAGGCTAAAGCTCAAGATCTAAAATTTCTCTCCCAAAACCAAGGCCAAGAGAATGGAGACCCAAGGGGTCTATTTATAGGCCACCAAGGAGGCCCTAGGGGCTGCCCCAAAAAGGTGTTTCGCCGTGAAAAGTCCTCAAGACACCCCCAAA
>BQKN01062058.1:68781-84060 GCA_022839385.1 Asparagus kiusianus
GGATCCGACAGGTGAAACTAGGAGTGGGATCTCCACTCCGAGAATCGGAAAGATTCGGATAATCCTAACTATCGTAAGGTTTGATTATCGAATCGAAAGGTTCAAACGACCCTAACTGTCGTAAGGTTTGGTCATTTGAATTGAAAGTGGACCTCTCGTTCGTTGGAGGAATCGAGAGGGGATTTTGGTTGTGGTCCTAACTGTAGTAAGGTTTGACCAAGTGGGAAATTTGAGACGATCCTAACCGTAGAAGGGTTTGATCGATCGATTTGTGGACTTCTCGTTCTTTGGACGAATCGAGAGGGGAATTTGGCTTTGGTCCTAACTGTAGTAAGGTTTGACCAAGGGAATTGTGTGGTAGAGACTATGAGTAGTCAAAAACCACTGAAAGTTCCGTGAGGGGAGATCAATCTATCGAATGATTAGATCTCATCTCAGCAAAAAAGTGCTTGTGAGAGTTAGATTCTGACAAACAAGAATATTCGGAATTCGAATATTGATTTCTTGTTCATCAGCGACCGGGTTATCCCTAAGAATACCCCGATGTGGTATTCTTCCGGGAACTTCCCGGTACCTCAATTCTTCTGGGGATACTAAGGATAGTATCTTTTCAGAAATTTACCATTTATTGGGATCATGAGCCGGTCACCATCTTTAGTGACTAGGCGATAGGCGCCATTCGAGTAGACTGTTTCCACTACGAACGGTCCTTCCCATTTGGGTTCGAATTTACCTTTCTTCTTGGAGTTAAGGATCATAGGACGTCTTTCAGTCAAGACCAAATCCCCTTCCTTAAAACTCATTTGTCGAACTTTTTTGTCGAAGGCTCGAGAAATTCTGGCTTGATAAAACTCAATATGCTGCTGAGCTTCCAAGCGCTTTTCATCGAGCATCTCGAGTTCTTCAAGGCGTTTCTGATGTTGTTCTTCGGTCGTCATCTGGGTTGCAAGAGCGATCCGAAGAGATGGAATTTGAACTTCCAGAGGGAGAACGGCTTCACATCCATACACCAATGAGTATGGGGTGGCGCCAGTCGGTGTACGCACCGTGGTACGATAGGCCCATAGAGCCGCACCGAGCTTATCATCCCAATCTCGCTTGTTATTTTTCACAAGCTTTGACAAGAGCTTTATGATAGTCTTGTTGAAGGCTTCAGCTAATCCGTTTGCTGTGGGATTATAAGCTGTTGACGAGATGTCCTGAATTTTGAACTTTTCGCAGAACCTTATGAAGGCGTTGCCGATAAATTGAGGACCATTGTCGTGTATGATTCGTCTTGGAACACCATGCCGGTAAATGATATGGTGCTTGATGAATGCAATGACGTTACTCGTCTTGACTTCTCTGAGTGGAACTGCTTCAGCCCATTTGGAGAAGTAGTCAGTGATCGCCAGGATGAACCGATCGCCTTTGACTGACGGAGGATTTATAGGACCAACAATGTCTATTCCCCAGGTCTCGAACGGCCACGACGTAACCGAAGGATGCAGATGCTCCGGAGGTTGGTGCATGTAATTCGCGTGTACCTGACACGCGTGACACTTCCGGGCGTATACGATTGCCTCATGCATCATGAAGGGCCAAAAGTATCCCATTCTCCTGATGCGATCATAAAGCTTGGGACCAGGTTGGTGCGCCCCGCACTCTCCTTCATGTGCCTCCTTAAGCACTTCTTCAGCTTCTTTGGTTGATAAGCAACGCAGCAGCATGCCATCATACCCCCTGCGGTATAGCGTTCGATTCTCCGTATTATAGTAGAATCTTAGAGCTCTTCGTCTGATCGACTCTCTCTCCTTCACGTCTTCTGGCAAGATTCCGTGTAGGACGTAGTCGATGATGGGGAAGCGCTAATCCCGGGGCTCGAACTCAGCCTGAGTTGTGTGCACCTCTTGGGCCTCTTCCTCCCTGCCATTTTCATCATAAAGTGGCACTAAGAGTTGGTGAGTTCCTACCGTGACCAATTGCTCTGTTCCGGGAGGCTGTGCCAGAGAAACAGCTAGAGCTGCTAACGCATCTGCGTAGGTGTTCTGCAACCGCGGAACGTGCTCGATGAAGAATCCTTCAAATGATTCCGCTAGCTCCACCGCCATCTTGTGGTATGGTAGCAAATCCTGACTTCGGACTTCATACTCCCCTTGGACTTGTTTGACTATTAGTTGAGAATCACCGAAAGCTTCGAGATACTCAACCCCCAGCTCTTTGGCAAAGTTGAGTCCTATAATCAGTGCGTTATACTCTGCTACGTTATTCGAGCACGACTCAGTTAACGAGTAGGCTCAAGGCATCACATGTTTTCCTGGGGAAACTAAGACCACTCCGACTCCGGAGGAGACCTTAGAACATCCAGGGGTACCTGCGGCATTAGCTGCTCGTGAAGCGCCGTCGAAGTACAAACGCCACACTTGTTGGTGTGAAGTTGCGTTGACTTCGTGGGTTTCATCAGGTAGGTCGTCGTATATCTCGGTGGCGTCCGTAGTTGGATTAGCTGCCAAGAGATCACAGATGGCCTGTCCTTTTACTGACTTCTGCTGTTTGAAGTGCAGATCGTATTGGGACAAGAGTAAAGCCCACTTCGCTAATCGCCAGCTCATGGAAGCCGGTTGAGTCATGAACACTCGGACCGGGTTAACTTTGGAGATGACATATATGGTTTGTCCGACCAAGTAATGCCGCATCTTTTGGATGGCGAACACTAGGGCGAGGCATTCTCTCTCAATCATGGGATATCGAGATTCTGCGCCTACCATGATTCGGCTTAAGTAATATACCGCCTGCTCGTGACCGTTATCGTCATCTTGTGCAAGCAATGCACTTAATGAGTGGCTCGTCGCCTTGACATAAATCAAGAACGGTTTGCCCGATTTCGGTGCAACGAGTACGGGAGGTTTCGAGAGATATTCTTTGATACTCTCGAACGCCTTTTGACAGGCCTCGTCCCATACGAATGACACGCCCTTCTTTGTGAGCCTGGAGAACGGTTGGCATTTCCCCGAAAGGTTCGAGATAAACCAACGGATATAAGCCAATCGCCCTTGCAATCCTCTGAGCTCTTTGAGGTTCCTCGGAGGTTGCAATTCATTGATCGCCTTCACTTTATCCGGATCAATGTGAATACCTCTGGTGGTGACGACGAATCCCAGGAATTTGCCACTGGACATTCCGAGGAAAGACTTGGTAGGGTTCATCTTCAACTGATGGGCCCGCATCAAGTCGAACATGGTCTTCAAGTCTTTGATGTGATCATTCTTATCACGACTTTTCACGACCAGATCGTCCACGTAGCATTCAACCGTCTTTCGGAGATGTTCCTGAAAGATCTTCGACATAGCTCGCTGATATGTAGCACCTGCATTTTTCAGGCCGAAGGGCATGACTGTGTAGCAGAATACGCCAAGAGGCGTTCTAAATGCGGTGTGCTTCTCATCATCTGGATGCATCTTTATCTGGTTGTAACCAGAGAAACCATCCATAAAGGACATCCTCTCAAACCCACACGTGTTGTCGATGATAACATCCGTGATGGGGAGAGGAAAGTCATCTTTTGGGCAAGCAGCATTGAGGTCCCTGAAGTCAATGCATATCCGGATCTTCCCGTTCTTCTTCAGGACCGGAACAATATTGGCAAGCCATTCGGGATGTTGCTCCTCTCGGATGAATCCCGAATCGACGAGCTTTTTGACTTCAGCTTCGATTGCTTCCATCATTTGCGGACGAAACCGTCGTTATTGTTGTTTGACTGGTTTGACCTCCGGCTTAATGTTGAGACGATGCACCGCTACATTTAGATCGAGCCCTGGCATGTCTTCATAATTCCAGGCGAATACGTCGATGTACTCCCGGATAAGAGAAATCAACTCTTCCTTCTCCTCAGGTAGGAGGCTGTCGCTAATGAATATCGGCTTTGGATTCTCCTCGTTGCCCATATTCACCTGGACGACTTGGTCTTCGGTAGGAGGCTCTCTTTGCTCGAACCGATCGCCATACTGCATGTTTAAGTGGTGAACCCACGGGTCTTCCCATGTCGGCATCTCATCATCTTCTTCTATTGTCGTTGGATCAACCGTGACCATGTTCGACATTAGCTTCTTAAACACCTCACTAAGACTAGCGTCGGAATCCCAACCCGAAGAGTCGGAAGAATATCCCTTCCTAGTCTTGTTAGCAATTTGGTCGATGATTTGCCAGCCGCATTCATCATCTGATGAGACATAGCCTAGACCTCTTTTGTGGCGATAATAATCATCGGGTTTTCCCTTTGGTACATAGGCCATCCGGGGTGGAACCCGTGGACCTCGACCAAAGAAAAGACCCTCTCCGATCTTGAAGTTATACCCGTGCCTTTCCATCATGTTGCGTGCTTTTGCATCGTATTTGGACAGATGACGGGCCGGTTTATCATCGTCGTCTTCCTCTTCCATGAAGTGGTCGGGTATCGGAAATGCTCTTCCTTTGCCGTAGACGACCTCCTTTCCACCCCCAATCCCTGCGGGGATGATGAGCGTTGTTCCGCAAGGGTCGTGTACCTGCTTCTTCGTCAAACAAAATGATTGAAGAGGCATATACAAATCAGGATTAGCATAGAGTTCGTTAGTGATATCATCGAGACCCGTCGAGTACTCTAAATCATCGTTTATTGATAGTTCTTCGGCAAGTTGCCAATTACAACTATCTTCCGATGATTCATCATCGTCAAGATTGATTACAATGGGTACAATGTCGTTTAAAACAAAACCGCCATCATAATCAAACCCTGGTTCGGTATCAGCTTCATCACCGCTGTCCGTTCCTTGGGCCGATGGTTCAGTATCGGATTCAGCACCGTATAAAAGGGAATCGGTGAAATAATTCTCCAATCCCTTGAACGGTTGCTTATCCACGACCACCGTCTTGACTTCATTATCTGTGCCCACATATTTAAGGCATTGATGTAGAGTTGACGGGACTATAAGGTTACCGTGGATCCAAGGTCGACCCAACAGTAAATTATAGGAAGTTTCTGCGTCAATCACATAGCATGTTACTTCCGACTTCAAATCCCCGATCTGGCATTTGATTCGGATCTTCCCCAAGGGTTTTGACCCGCTGGTGTTGAATCCGTAAATCGTCGTGCCAGTGGACGCTAATTTGCTAGTCGGGATTCCGAGATGATGCATCAATCGGAATGGCATGATGCTAACAGCGGAACCCGGATCGACTTGGATCCGGTTGACAACGCTGGAGCCAATATGCCCGGTGAAATACAACGGCCTATCATGCTTCGAGTTCTTCGTCTGCATATCTTCTTTGGTGAAAGAGATGCAGGGGAAGTGATGTGCCGCCAGATTGCATTGTTGGGTTGATGACTCTGGTTCTTCGGAAGATGGCTTGATCCGAGTCAAGAAGGCTTCGGAATCACTCAAGGCTTCTTGTAGTGCTTTCCGTGTATCCTTCGACAACCGCAGCAACTCGTATAGAGTTATCCTGGCCGGGATATTGGCCAATTGCACCATAATGTCGAAATGGGATGGAGAGCTTGTATTCCCCGGTTTGTCTCGCCCAATCGGATGATTGAATCGAGACTGCCTCGGGTTCTGAACTTCTTGACGTAGAGGCTCTTTTCCCTTATCCTTCTGCGGGATTCTCTCCGTAGCTGCTGGCGTTGGGGGAATTGCTGCAATCCCCAGTTCTGACAGCGTCTTGGAAGGTGGGGTTTTGGTACCCAACTGCTTGGTAGCATCCGGATACTTGAAATGGTATTCGTTCCCACTTCGGGTTGCGAAAACTTCTTGCTCATCTTCAGAAAGCGGGAAGGTCGGAATTCTGTCATCATCCACTCCCGATATAGCAGAGGCCCCGTGACAAGATTTGCCCTTCCTCTTTGACTTCTTCTTGTTCTTTGTGGAAGAGGTCCCGGCCCACTGTTCATCTGCGATCAAGTTCGGATGAACCCACAAGATCTCGCCATTTGGGGCTGTGTGCGGCACAAGCCCTTTCTGACGCTGCTGGTGTGGATCATCATTCACCGTCTTTACCGCCGCTTTGATCACCGACTCTTGTTGGAACCAACTCGAGGGAACAGATCCAAAGCTAATGGATACGGTGTTTGCACCCACCTTCTTCTCTTTGGGCTGCTTCATGGTGATAACCCCAACATCGATTAGGGCCTGAATCTTATCTTTGAGAGCGTAGCATACCTTGGTAGGATGGTGCACCGCTCGGTGGAATGCGCAATATTTTGGATCGTTGACCCTCTTGGCATCTTCTTGATCCTGAATCGGCGGCAACTTGATCTTGTTGTTCTCGACCAAGTACTTGAAGATACCGGGGATTTCATCCTCTTTGAATGAGTAAACCTTCGGGAACCTCGGCTCCCCAACCTTTTGCTTCTGGGGCTGTTGTTGCCACCTGGGTTGTTGAGGCGCCCTCTGTTGCTGCTGTTGCGGCTGCTGTGGCTGTTGCGGCTGCTGTGGCTGTGCTTGCACCTCAAAGACTTGATTTGCGACCACCGCATTTGCATGCGCCTTCCCTTTACCCTTGGGGGTAAAATTTGGTTGCGGGGCATTATTGGGTATTTGCCCTCTCTCCGCCTTCTTTCTCTTGAGGAATCGCTCGGCTCGCTCTCCGCGCATCTTCAAATCCTTCCAGGTTTTGGACGGCGCCATTCCCATGGCTTCGAGGATGTCGAGCGTCAAGTTGTTGTGGCAAGTCTCGAGGATGAAATCCTCGCTGACCGGATCCCTGCAATTCATAGCTTTGTTCCGAAATCTTTTCACGAAGTTTTCAACCGTCTCGCCGTTCTTTTGTTTTTCATCGAACAGCGTGCCGGTTGAAACCTCGGTGTCATCATCAAAGAAATTAGTTAGGAACATGTCCTCCATGTCATCCCAGCCGTTGATGCTCCCAGGCTTGAGACGACGATACCAATCGAAGGCAGCTCCACGAAGAGTGCCGACAAATGACCGCACCATGAGGGGCTCATTTCCGGAAATAATTCCTAAATGAGACTTGAAATAAATTAAGTGTTGGGTAGGGGAACCCTTCCCATCAAACGGCGTAAAGTTAATTAGATTAAACTTTGCCGGATATGGGATCGATTCCCACTCCCTTGGATATGGGCAGGGTATACCGGATCTTTTTACCTCTTGAGCGTTCATCAATGCATTAATTTTGCTCTCCAGGTCTTTCATCTTCTTGTCATCGCTCGTCTCGGCCTTTGAGTGGCTCCTGGGAGAGGCGATGTGGTCCTCTTTTGCATTATCTTCCGCGGGACCACCCCCATTGTCAGTGTTGACAGGAGGGATATTGATATTATCCGCTTCCCGTTCATTCTCTTCTGGATTTGGAGTATTGCGACGACCGGGCTCTCCTTGGTGAACCGTAAGCGCCGCGATTTGTTGGTCGTGCATCTCCCTCATCCGCTGCAGGGTCATCTCCATTTCAAATTTGAAGCTCTCCTTTTGCTTGGCCAGGGCTTCTTCAAGTATTTTGGATACTTGTTCAGCACTGATCATGAGCGATTCGTAAGGTTGGCCTGCACTCGAGGCCGTGTCATCGGATGCCACCGCCGAGCAGGAGTCCGAATCAGCCTCTGACTCTTCTTCTTCCAAGGAAAGCCCAATTGGCACCCTTTGGTAGTTCTTTTGGCCGCTGGTTCCGGGCCGCAACCGTGTCATGCACCGGGATATCTCGGCCAGCTGTTCTATGCTGAAGGGTTGTGCTGAATTTCCCCTGCCAGTCATGTTGACCGACACTCTTGGATACTCATCTCCTTGGCGGAGCAATTTCTTCTTGTGGAAACGCTTCGGCTTGGAGAGTCTCTCGAACACCGAGATTCTTCTTGGGGGACTGTCGCAACAACACTCGGACAGCACCGCCTTGATGATGTTAGCACACGGGCAGCGGGGCTCCATATCCTGCATAAATATTTTTCGGGATTTTCCAATACCCCCAGCCCTGTAGTACAGCTCATCAGCTTGGTAGCTGGAGCAACCTACAGAGTGCTGGTGGGTGTTTCCCGACACAACACGCTCATCCTCGGATGAGTGTGCTTCCCTTTGAGGATGAGATGGTCTGTTAAATTTTTCAAGAGTGGCCCGTTCAGTTTTACGCTTTTGTGAGCGTATGAACTGAACGGGCTCTTTTGTTTCGACTCGCAACCCGATGCGGTCGGTGATAGGGGATTTCCCTTTGTCAATTTTCTTGGGGGGATTGATTCCACCCCCAGTCTGAATTTTAGTTTGGGGACCTTTCAATGGTCCCAGCCGTTCTTTGACGGGTATTCTACCTCGGTTCTCCGGTAAGGGACCGAGGCGTCCCGACAAAAGAACCTGGGATCTTGAATGATCCCCTTGTTTACCTGGCTCCGTTGAGGGTGCCGGTACAGGAGGAGCGGGCTCTGATTTGGATGAACTCCGGGTGATAGCCTCACCCTTCTTGGTTTGAGGTGTTGGGTTTGTTTTGCGTACCCACACCAGTTTACTTGTAGACGGTGTTTTGACCACCGTTCCTTGCTGCATCTCCTCTGCCTTCTTTAGGAGGAGCCGGGCGTGTGCAAGTAGAGCGCGGCGCTTCTTGATTCGCTCCTCGAGCGTGGAGCGGTTCCTTTTGACGCGGATCCACTCACTCGCTCCTGATTTGGAGGGGAGGTTGATTGCTTGCCGTTGCTCTTGTTGCCGCCTCGACTTCAAGTCCTCTGCATAGCGCACTCCGTCTTTTGACTCCCTGGCTTTGGCGAGTTGTTGAGCGAGGCGTTGACGACGCCTTTGGAGAGCTCTCTTTGAGGGAGTTGGAGCAGCATCACCTATCGCCTTTGTGGTGGTTGCGAGGGCCGGATCTACAGCCTTAACCACGCTGATCGACGCGGGGCCGTTGCGTGGTACGGGCGTAGTGGTAGCGAAGGCGGAGTCTCGGATTGAGGAGTTGGAGATCCCGCGAGCCCTTTTGGGAGATGAGTTCCTCCTACGCCGTTGCGGAGAGGCGGATCTGGAGGAGGAGGAGGAGAGGTACTCTTCATACTTCTTCTGATCGAATTCGTATTCGATCTCTTCATTCACCCGGATCTTGAAGGCCGGTTGCGTCACTCCGATCTCGGCAGCGAGGTCGGCGTCTCCCACTGTGGTCGCCAGCTTGTTTTCAGGAAAAGTTGTTGTTTTCATTGCTCTTGTTTGAGATCTGTTACAACTTCAATCGTTACAACAGAATAAAATGAAAACAAAAGATTTACAACTTTATCGAAAATAAACACGAGGTCCCGGTTTGGTTCGGTCTCGCTTGCGTGGGTTGTTGGCCTGTGACGGGGATGTTGATATCCGTGGACCGCCGACTCTTCAAGATCCTTTCCGGTAAAATCCGGCAGAGTTTCGTCTATCCGCAAAGGGATATAGAAACAGAACTTCGTCGATCCGCGTGAGATCTAGAAGTTATAAGCTTATGTCTAGGCTAAAACGAGACACTGGCTCTTCTTAGTGTCGCCTGCGAAGGGCAACACCAAGGAAAAGAAGGGGGAATGAAGAAGAAGTCGATGAAGAGCTCTCACTCCTGAATCCGGCAGAGCTTCGCTGCTTCAAGAAATCGGACTCCTTGCTCCGGCAGGGCTTCGCCGCTCCTCTTAGAAATTTCAGATCTCGAGGATAATCCCAAGACCAGAAATTTCTCTCCCAAAACCCAAGCCAAGAGAATGGAGGCCCTAGGGGCCTATTTATAGGAATACAAGGGGGTAGGGGGCTCAAAAGGGCATGAGGACACCCTTGGGTGTCTCTAGAAATCCGAGACACCCTTGGGGTGTCTTGGATTTTCTGAGACACCCCCGGGGTGTTTCGTGTCATCCGAGACATTCCGCGGTGTTCTTCGCTGTAGTGCCTTCGTCCGGACTTGGATTTGACTGATTCCGGTTGTGTTGGAAGCCCGTCGAGGAGTTCTGTAGATCCCATCGGTCAGATTATCAGTGTGGTGATCGGGACACGGCATGCGTTGGCCCAATTGCGGTGATCGTGGGGTTTTCGATCAATCTGTATCCCCGTGATTCTGATATTCTGTCGGCTCACGTAGTCCGTCGGTTGGCTTCAATTGCTTATCGACATCGTTTGAACTCTTGTGAATCGGGTAGTGACGTTCAATCGTCGATCGTTGACACCGAGCTGTGAGTGGGGACCTATCGGCAATTTTCGATGCCTACACGGTGCTCGGCGATCATCAACGTCAAATCTACGTAGTTTTCCTCCGGATCAAAGCTTGGTCTTTGATCCCGAGATTAGAACGATTGTTTCCTTGGTGAAACAATCCCTCCGGCTATTATTTCCTTGGTGAAATAATACCTGTTATACTGCGTAGATCCGACCGGATCTAGATCTCGCGGTGGTCCACGGATAAACCCCGGCACAGGCAAACAACCCACGCAAGCGAGCGACCGCAAAACAGGAGCTCGTGATTTGTTCGACAAACAAGGAAACAAAGTTGTAATCTTTTTTTTATTTTCTTTGATTTTATTGTAACCGGATCTTATAAAAAGACCGGATCTTTGTAATCGATAAACTATTACAAGAGTGTACAATGGAATCAATGAAGAAAGCAACAATTTTTCCCGCGAACACCTATTGAGTTCAAACCTTTAGGGCCAATGTCTAAAGAATTTTATATGTTTAAATCTGTGTAGTGAGAAGTTAAATGATTTCTGGGTTAAGAAATAGGTGATGAAATCATTCACCTTATCTTGATTTAACTTTTCCTCTCTAAAAGATACTTTAAAGTTTGTGCACAAATCAAAATGCTCAATATCATGCTGGTGATTCCGACTAAGTATATGCAAATGCAACTCTAAGTAATTAAAAGCAATCAATAAGTGGATGGCTTAAGAAAATTATTTCTAAACTTTTTTTCTATTTAGGGTAAAGAAAAAAATGAATTTTTTTGTTTGGATTTTTGTCTTATTTAATATTGATATAAGTTGATATTGGATTTTATTAGGTTCAACAAGAAAGTAAAATTTTTGTGGTTTTTTATTTTTTTAATTTTCTTTTTCTATTAAACTAAATTGCTAAATTTGTGAGAAAAGTAACTAAGAAAGTAAAATGAAAATGAAGAAAATTTATCTCTTCGACGAAATGTAAATTTAGAGTCCTCTTTCAAATCTTCTTCAATCCAAGTTGGGAAGTGTACACAAATTAAAAAGTAAACAAAGAACATCAAAAAGATAGCTTCTAAAATAAATAAATAATAACCCCCTTCCCTACAACGACACCAAAAGCTTACTGCTATGAAAATGTGAGTGCTGCAAGTGCACAATAAATTATTGAATAGAAAATATTGAACTAGAGGGATTAGTTTCTTTGGATTTTAAGTTGGAAATTTTCCTTTTCATAAAGTTGTTTGAAAAGATGTTCATTTGAGAAAAATAAAAAAGGACTTGAAAGTAGGTTTATGGATTTTTGTTAAGGGAAAGAAAATAATAAATAGAAAGAGGAAGAGACGACGAATAGAAATGCAAGCACGAAATGGGACAAGAGAAAAAAATAAACCAAAAGAAAGAAAAAGCAAAAAAGAGAAAAGTGGAAAGAAAATGGACAGATAAAAGAACTTGAAAGAAAACAGAAAAAACAAAATAAATAGAAGTTGTAGGAAAAGATGATAACAAAACTAGAAAATAAGAGAGAGAGAGAGAGAGAGAGAGAGAGAGAGTTAAGCTAGGAAGTTAGAATAAATTCTACTAGATAACTGTTTATGAAATCTAGAAATTTGTCTCTTTTTTATTCACTTTTAGAATTAACAAGCGTGACCCATCAATATAATTAAAGAAAGTATAGATTATTAAGATAGATTCTAAAATAAAATTAAAACTCATACATAGACAATTAATTGAAAATAATAATCCTAGAATACTAATAAGCATAGATTATAAATCCATTTAAGAAAAGTATAACCTATTAAATTAGAACATTCTATCGACTATTATTTTGATTGATTAATCTATACATAACTAATTAAGGCATAAAAAGAGCAAATCCAATTCTAATAAATAAGTTATACTGGTTTCCTCTCCTAATTATTCTAAACATTTAGTCACATATATTAATTTTAATTTCGAGTTTAATAATAAAACAAAGCATAAATGAAAAGACAAGAAAATAAATTAATTATGAAAAAGCAAGAAAATAAACTATCTAAGTATGAAAATGAAACTATTATACAACTTTTCAAGCAAAAAAATAAACTAACTAATAACAAGTATGAATATTAAACAAAGCAAGACAACGCATTAATTAAAGAAAATAAATCTATAATAAATTCGTAAACATCTAATCCTAATTAAGCATGAAATATTTAGACATTAAAAACTCACATTGATAGGAGTCGGCCCCTTTTGTTGATTAAAACTTCTTCAAGTCTTCATAAAACCATCAGTGAATGAGAGCCCTTGGATCGAAATCTTATCCAAAAACCATGAATTTTAGTCTTAGATTCGTAACTACCTGCTGATGGTATCGATACCAGCATCGATAGGGGTATCGATGCAAGCATCGATACTGGCATCGATGCCACCAACGATGCTGGCATCGATGCCACCATCGATGCTGGCATCGATGCCACCATCGATGCTGGCATCGATGAGCACCCCTTTCTGGTTGTTGTCCTAGAATTCCTCTTGTATTTGGCTTTGGGCTTTTGGCTCTTGGGTGTTTTCGTCGAAAATTGTTTTCTTCATTGTTTAACTCATTACAACATTGATCGTTACAATAAGTTCAAAAAAATCGGTCTTTTTATAAGACCTTTACACAATGAAAATAAAAGATACAATTCTCTTAAAAATAAATGCAAGATCCGTTTATCGTCTCCTGCTTGCGTGGGTGTCTTCGCCTGTGCCGGGGTTTATCTGTGGACCATCTTTGATCAGATCCGGTTGCTAAAAATTCGGTAGAGCTCCTACCTCACCAAGGAGGTATTTGCTTAAAGCGCTGAAATCGACCAAGTGAAATCAGTAGCTCTTCTCGAGATTAAGACCAAGCCTAATCTCGAGGAACGGACGGGAACGGGTTTCAGATCCTTCGAATTGCTCCTTCTTTATGTCCGGATTCGCCGGGATCTCGCTAGCCCTTGCTGAAATTTGTGCTCCCTTTCTCTCCAACTCGGCAGCACCTCCTCGTCTTGATAATTAATCCTTCCTTGAAATGAGCCCCTAAGCTTGTATTTATAGGCTTCGGTTGGGTGGTTTTTGGATAAGAATGAATGATTCATTCTTATCTTCAGTTAATAACTAATTAACAACGTTTGGGGATGATATCAGATCAGTTTGGATGCTCAGGAACGAACAAATCCCGAGAAAAATCGTCAAAAACCGAACAGGGGTTGAAATAGCGCGCGGGGGCAAGTCTGACCCGCGCTTGCGCGGGTCGGTTGAGTCCGACCCACGCGGGCGCGGGTCGGATCATTCCGACCCACGCGGGCGCGGGTCGGTTTGGTCCGTCCTGCGTGGCGCGCTGGGATTTCTGGTTTTGCTGATTTATGTTTTTCGGCTCTTCCAGGTCTTGTATTTTCCACCGTTTTGCGTATTTGATCGTCTTGTTGATTCTTACGCTACGCGTGAGTTAACCGACATGCGTGAGTTGACCGACGTGTGCGATTTGACCGACGCGCACGAGTTGATTGTTGGGCGTGCGTTTGATTGATGCGCGCGAGCTGATTGACACGTGTGAGCGGATTGACTTGACGCACATGAGCTGATTGACGCGCACGAGCTGAATGATGTGCGCGTGCTAACTGACTGTTGGGCGCGTTTGGACGCTTTGAGTTGATTGACGCGTGCGGGCTACTTGGCATTCGCCGTTGTGGTGGTTCGTTGTCGTGTCATCAACGGTTCGCCGATTCGCTTCATGCGCTTGTCGGTGTCGGATAATCCTCTTCGACTCGGATAATGACGTTCATCACCTTCTCTTTATCTTGAGCTGTATTCGGGGACCTATAGGAGTTTTTATACGCCTACAGAAACCCCCTCCAAAGTATTTCAGACTCATTCTTTTATAGAGGAGTCTGAGATACTTTGGATAAGATAGGCTCTTTCCTCAATCTCGCAGAGGGATCTGTGAATTGCTTCAATTCTTGACTTCTCCACTTTTCAGTTTATTCAATATTTTGTCGAATAGCTAAAATTTTTTGGTACTGCGTTTATCGTCTGACCATTGTCGAAGTCTTGAATCGAAATTGGTAAGTTGATTTTGGCTCGTGTCATTGAGTTGACTTTGAACAATTAGCTGCATCACAACGCGTTGACCGGCGTTGACCTTGGGCTACGTGTTGACCGGCGTTGACCTTAGGGTTTTGTATCGATCGGCGTTAACATAGTTTATACTCGTACGTTTGCTGGAGTCTACACAGTTTAAGCTCTTAAGACATTGGAGCGTGGCGGTCCCAAATTTTGGGCTGCAGGACCAACTATTAAAGTTGTTTCGTCTGCATGTATGAATTTTATCCTGATGTTGTTGGATGCTGAAGTCATGAGACCAACCAACGGAGCTGGTGCGTCAATGACTCGTATTTATAGAATTTTTGGCAAATTCTCAGCCATCAACGGGTTTGATGAGCCTTTACCGACTACCGTTTGAGTCGGGCTAGCATGTGGATTGTTTAAGTCCGTTCCGCATGCAACGTTATGCTAAAAGAGTTAACTCTTTTAGTGCTACGATATTGAATACGTAGACTTCGTCTTTCTCACGTGAAAAGACTAAACGGCGACGTGTATTAGGCGTAGACTTAGGATTTTTGGCAAATCCTCAGCCTTTAACGGATTTGATGTGCCTTTACCGATTACCGTTTGAATCGGGCTTGTATGCGGATTGTTTAAGTCCGTTCCGCATGTGACGTTATGCTAAGAGAGTTAACTCTCTTATGTAGGCATCAAAAATTGCCGATAGGTCCCCGAACATAGCTCGGTGTCAACGAGCGGCGATCGAACGTCACTACCCGGTTCACAAGAGCTCAAATGACGCCGGTGAGCGACTGAAGCAAACCGACGGATTACGTGAACCGACAGAATGTCAGAATCGCAAGGATACGGGTTGACCGAAAACCCCGCTATCACTGCAATCAGATCAACGCCCGCTGCGCCTCGACCACCCCACAGATAATCCAACCATCGGGGTTTACAGAGCTCGCCGTCACGATTCCAACGCATCCGAAATCACCCAAATCCGAGTTCGGACAAAAAGTCAACGGCGAGTCAACGGCGGGACAACGGCACAGCCCCGGACTGAACCGGGGACACACGAAGCTGTCTCGGCTGGCTCGAGACACCCCACATGGGGTGTCTCGGCC